>JAENPR010002370.1:0-60024 GCA_018135685.1 Themeda triandra | reverse complement strand
GGGCGCCGCTATGTATGGTCGCGTCCAATGTTCACTTATGATTGAAAATGTCCATTGGTCACGGCCCACACCTATTAGAGCGACCCGAGCGCTAGGCCGTAGAGTACGGCTCGGTCGGTGATATCTTCGTCATGACCGAAGGAACCGGATGACAAAAAAATCGGGGCCCCACCACATAAAAATGTAAAAATGGTTCGTACTCGCACTAGTAGGAAACTCCATCCATGGAAATTTACCATGGTTTGGCGGCGTGCAAAATTACTATGGCTTGGCTAAGCAAAAGTACCTACAAGCCCAAAACGACGTTTTATGCGGAAAATATGGCATGTGTGGACCACACGGGTAGGTGTAGGGCGCCGCTATGTATGGTCGCGTCCGTGTTCACTTACGATTGGAAATGTCCATTGGTCACGGCCCACACCTATTAGAGGCGATGAGCGCTAGGCCGTAGAAGTACGGCTCGGTCGGTGATATCTATTCGTCGTGACCGAAGGAACCGGATGACAAAAAAATCGAGGGCCCCACCACATAAAAATGTAAAAATGGTTCGTACTCGCACTAGTAGGGAAACTCCATCCCAGTGGAAATTTACCATGGTTTGGCAACGTGCAAAAATTACTATGGCTTGGCTATGCAAAAGTACCTACAAGCCCAAATCGACGTTTTATGCGGAAAATATGGCATGTGTGGACCACACGGGTAGGTGTAGGGCGCCGCTATGTATGGTCGCGTCCGATGTTCACTTACGATTGCAAACGTCCATTGGTCATGGCCCACACCTATTAGGGCGATGAGCGCTAGGCCGTAGAGTACGGCTCGGTCGGCGATATCTATTCGTCGTGACCCGAGAAGGAACCGGATGACAAAAAAATCGAGGCCCCACCACATAAAAATGTAAAAATGGTTCGTACTCGCACTAGTAGGGAAACTCCATCCATGGAAATTTACCATGGTTTGGCGGCGTGCAAAATTACTATGGCTTGGCTATGCAAAAGTACCTACAAGCCCAAATCGACGTTTTATGCGGAAAATATGGCATGTGTGGACCACACGGGTAGGTGTAGGGCGCCGCTATGTATGGTCGCGTCCGATGTTCACTTACGATTACAAACGTCCATTGGTCACGGCCCACACCTATTAGGGCGACGAGCGCTAGGCCGTAGAGTACGGCTCGGTCGGCGGATATCTATTCGTCGTGACCGAAGGAACCGGATGACAAAAAAATCGAGGGCCCCACCACATAAAAATGTAAAAATGGTTCGTACTCGCACTAGTAGGGAAACTCCATCCATGGAAATTTACCATGGTTTGGCAGCGTGCAAAATTACTATGGCTTGGCTATGCAAAAGTACCTACAAGCCCAAAACGACGTTTTATGCGGAAAATATGGCATGTGTGGACCACACGGGTAGGTGTAGGGGCGCCGCTATGTATGGTCGCGTCCGATGTTCACTTACGATTGCAAACGTCCATTGGTCACGGCCCACACCTATTAGGGCGGCGGCGCTAGGCCGTAGAGTACGGCTCGGTCGGCGATATCTATTCGTCGTGACCGAAGGAACGAGATGACAAAAAAATCGAGGGCCCCACCACATAAAAATGTAAAAATGGTTCATACTCGCACTAGTAGGAAACTCCATCGTGGAAATTTACCATGGTTTGGCAACGTGCAAAAATTACTATGGCTTGGCTATGCAAAAGTACCTACAAGCCCAAAACGACGTTTTATGCGGAAAATATGGCATGTGTGGACCACACGGGTAGGTGTAGGGCGCCGCTATGTATGGTCGCGTCCGATGTTCACTTACGATTGCAAACGTCCATTGGTCACGGCCTACACCTATTAGGGCGACGAGCGCTAGGCCGTAGAGTACGGCTCGGTCGGCGATATCTATTCGTCGTGACCGAAGGAACCAGATGACAAAAAAATCGAGGCCCCACCACATAAAAATGTAAAAATGGTTCGTACTCGCACTAGTAGGGAAACTCCATCCGTGGAAATTTACCATGGTTTGGCAACGTGCAAAAATTACTATGGCTTGGCTATGCAAAAGTACCTACAAGCCCAAAACGACGTTTTATGCGGAAAATATGGCATGTGTGGACCACACGGGTAGGTGTAGGGCGCCGCTATGTATGGTCGCGTCCGATGTTCACTTACGATTGCAAACGTCCATTGGTCACGGCCCACACCTATTAGGGCGGCACGGCGCTAGGCCGTAGAGTACGGCTCGGTCGGCGATATCTATTCGTCGTGACCAGAAGGAACCGGATGACAAAAAAATCGAGGCCCCACCACATAAAAATGTAAAAATGGTTCGTACTCGCACTAGTAGGGAAACTCCATCCATGGAAATTTACCATGGTTTGGCGGCGTGCAAAAATTACTATGGCTTGGCTATGCAAAAGTACCTACAAGCCCAAATGACGTTTTATGCGGAAAATATGGCATGTGTGGACCACACGGGTAGGTGTAGGGCGCCGCTATGTATGGTCACGTCCGATGTTCACTTACGATTGACAAACGTCCATTGGTCACGGCCCACACCTATTAGGGAGACGAGCGCTAGGCCGTAGAGGATATCTGGTCACGGCTCGGTCGGCGATATCTATTCGTCGTGACCGAAGGAACCGGATGACAAAAAAATCGAGGGCCCCACCACATAAAAATGTAAAAATGGTTCGTACTCGCACTAGTAGGGAAACTCCATCCATGGAAATTTACCATGGTTTGGCAACGTGCAAAAATTACTATGGCTTGGCTATGCAAAAGTACCTACAAGCCCAAAACGACGTTTTATGCGGAAAATATGGCATGTGTGGACCACACGGGTAGGTGTAGGGGCGCCGCTATGTATGGTCGCGTCCGTGTTCACTTACGATTGAAAACGTCCATTGGTCACGGCCCGCACCTATTAGGGCGACGAGCGCTAGGCCGTAGAGTACGGCTCGGTCGGCGATATCTATTCGTCGTGACCGAAGGAACCGGATGACAAAAAAATCGAGGAGGAACGGATGACAAAAAAATCGAGGCCCCACCACATAAAAATGTAAAAATGGTTCGTACTCGCACTAGTAGGGAAACTCCATCCGTGGAAATTTACCATGGTTTGGCAACGTGCAAAATTACTATGGCTTGGCTATGCAAAAGTACCTACAAGCCCAAAACGACGTTTTATGCGGAAAATATGGCATGTGTGGACCACACGGGTAGGTGTAGGGCGCCGCTATGTATGGTCGCGTCCGATGTTCACTTACGATTGCAAACGTCCATTGGTCACGGCCCACACCTATTAGAGGCGACGAGCGCTAGGCCGTAGAGTACGGCTCGGTCGGCGATATCTATTCGTCGTGACCGAAGGAACCGGATGACAAAAAAATCGAGGGCCCCACCACATAAAAATGTAAAAATGGTTCGTACTCGCACTAGTAGGGAAACTCCATCCATGAAATTTACCATGGTTTGGCAACGTATGCAAAAATTACTATGGCTTGGCTATGCAAAAGTACCTACAAGCCCAAAACGACGTTTTATGCGGAAAATATGGCATGTGTGGACCACACGGGTAGGTGTAGGGCGCCGCTATGTATGGTCGCGTCCGATGTTCACTTACGATTGCAAATGTCCATTGGTCACGGCCCACACCTATTAGGGCGACGAGCGCTAGGCCGTAGAGTACGGCTCGGTCGGCGGATATCTATTCGTCGTGACCGAAGGAACCGGATGACAAAAAAATCGAGGCCCCACCACATAAAAATGTAAAAATGGTTCGTACTCGCACTAGTAGGAAACTCCATCCGTGGAAATTTACCATGGTTTGGCAACGTGCAAAAATTACTATGGCTTGGCTATGCAAAAGTACCTACAAGCCCAAAACGACGTTTTATGCGGAAAATATGGCATGTGTGGACCACACGGGTAGGTGTAGGGCGCCGCTATGTATGGTCGCGTCCGATGTTCACTTACGATTGCAAACGTCCATTGGTCATGGCCCACACCTATTAGGGCGACGGCGCTAGGCCGTAGAGTACGGCTCGGTCGGCTGATATCTATTCGTCGTGGCCAGAAGGAACCGGATGACAAAAAAATCGAGGCCCCACCACATAAAAATGTAAAAATGGTTCGTACTCGCACTAGTAGGGAAACTCCATCCATGGAAATTTACCATGGTTTGGCGGCGTGCAAAATTACTATGGCTTGGCTAAGCAAAAGTACCTACAAGCCCAAAACGACGTTTTATGCGGAAAATATGGCATGTGGACCACACGGGTAGGTGTAGGGGCGCCGCTATGTATGGTCGCGTCCGATGTTCACTTATGATTGCAAACGTCCATTGGTCACGGCCCACACCTATTAGGGCGATGAGCGCTAGGCCGTAGAGTACGGCTCGGTCGGCGATATCTATTCGTCGTGGCCAGAAGGAACCGGATGACAAAAAAATCGAGGGCCCCACCACATAAAAATGTAAAAATGGTTCGTACTCGCACTAGTAGGGAAACTCCATCCAATGGAAATTTACCATGGTTTGGCGGCGTGCAAAATTACTATGGCTTGGCTAAGCAAAAGTACCTACAAGCCCAAAACGGCGTTTTATGCGGAAAATATGGCATGTGTGGACCACACGGGTAGGTGTAGGGGCGCCGCTATGTATGGTCGCGTCCGATGTTCACTTACGATTGCAAACGTCCATTGGTCATGGCCCACACCTATTAGGGCGACGAGCGCTAGGCCGTAGAGTACGGCTCGGTCGGCGATATCTATTCGTCGTGACCGAAGGAACCGGATGACAAAAAAATCGAGGGCCCCACCACATAAAAATGTAAAAATGGTTCGTATTCGCACTAGTAGGAAACTCCATCCGTGGAAATTTACCATGGTTTGGCGGCGTGCAAAATTACTATGGCTTGGCTATGCAAAAGTACCTACAAGCCCAAAACGACGTTTTATGCGGAAAATATGGCATGTGTGGACCACACGGGTAGGTGTAGGGCGCCGCTATGTATGGTCGCATCCGATGTTCACTTACGATTGAAAACGTCCATTGGTCACGGCCCACACCTATTAGGGGGCAAAGCGCCATATTTGCACACACGACCATCGCTGCCCGCACGGTCGGTTCAACGCATCCTATGGCTCTCGGCACCGAGTCAAGCATGCCGTACGCCATGGTTAAGGCATTTTGACACCTCTACCTCTCTACCATAGCATTTGCCATCGCTCGAGAGCTTGAACGGCCCTTAACCTTGGCTCCACGGCTCGAAGCTGCCATATTTGCACACACGACCATGCTAGGGCCGCACGGTCGGTTCCTGCGCATCCTATGGCTCCTCGCACCAGTCAAGCATGCCGTACACCATGGTTAAGGCATTTTGACACCTCAGGCCTCTCCACCACGGTGTTTGTTGCCACCCAGAACTGAATGGCCCTTAACCATGGCTCCACGCTCTAGAACTACCATATTTGCACACACGACTATGCTACCGCCGCAAATGTAACCCGGTTCGTGCGTGTCCTACGGCTCTCGACACTAGGTCAAGCATGACCGTATGCCATGGTTAAGGCGTTTTGATGCCTCTTGGCCTCACCACCACAATGTTTGTCATCACCGAGAGCCCGAACGGCCCTTAACTATAGCTCCACGACTCCCGAACATCCATAATTGCACACACGACTGTCTTTGGCGCACGGCGGATCTGTGCATCCTACGGCTCTCGGCACCGGTTCAAGCACACCGTACGCCATGGTTAAGCCATTTTGATGCCTCTCACCTCTCCACCATAGAGTTTTCCATCACCCGAGAGCACTGAAGGGCCCTTAACCATGGCTCCACGTCGGTAAAACGCCACATTTGCACACACGACCATCTTTGCCGCATGGTCGGTTCAACGCGTCCTATGGCTCCCGGCGAGTCAAGCAAGCCCGTACGCCATGGTTAAGGCATTTTGACACCTCGGCCTCTCTACCATAGCGTTTGTCGTCGCTCGAGCACGAGAATGGCCCTTAACCTCGGCTCCACGGCTCCCGGAGGCGCCATATTTGCACACACGACTTTCTTTGCCGCACGGCGGTTCCTATCGTCCTACGGCTCCTCGCACCAAGTCAAGCACGCCCATGCACCATGGTTAAGGCGTTTTAACACCTTTGGCCTCTCCACCACGGCGTTTATTACCGCCCAGAACCCGAATGGCCCTTAACCATGGCTCCACGGCTCTAGAGGCGCCATATTTGCACACACGACTATGCTACCGCACGGCCCGGTTCCTGCATGTCCTATAGCTCTCGACACTAGGTCAAGCACGACCGTATGCCATGGTTAAGGCGTTTTGACACCTCGGCCTCACCACCACAATATTTGTCATCACCCAGAGAGCCCGAATGGCCCTTAACTATAGCTCCACGACTCGAACATCCATAATTGCACACACGTTGTCTTTGCCCGCACGGTCGGATCCACAGCATCCTACGGCTCTCGGCACCGGGTCAAGCACGCCCGTACGCCATGGTTAAGCCATTTTGATGCCTCTCACCTCTCCACCATAGAGTTTTCATCACCCAAGAGCACGAAGGGCCCTTAACCATGCTCCACGGCTCCAAAGCGCCATATTTGCACACACGACCATCTTTGCCGCACGGTCGGTTCCAACGCATCCTATGGCTCTCGGCGAGTCAAGCATGCCCGTACGCCATGGTTAAGGCATTTTGACACCTCGGCCTCTCTACCATAGCGTTTGCCATCGCTCGAGAGCACGAACGGCCCTTAACCTTGGCTCCACGGCTCCGAAGCGCCATATTTGCACACACGACCATCTTTGCCGCACGGTCGGTTCAACGCATCCTATGGCTCCTGGCGAGTCAAGCATGCCCGTACGCCATGGTTAAGGCATTTTGACACCTCTAGCCTCTCCACCACGGCGTTTGTTGCCGCTGAGAACTGAATGGCCCTTAACCATGGCTCCACGGCTCTAGAACGCCATATTTGCACACACGAATATGCTACCGCCTGGGCCGGTTCGTGCGTGTCCTACGGCTCTTGACACTAGGTCAAGCATGACCGTATGCCATGGTTAAGGCATTTTGATGCCTCTGGCCTCACCACCACAATGTTTGTCATCACCGAGAGCACGAACGGCCCTTAACTACAGCTCCACGACTCCAGAACATCCATAATTGCACACACGGCTGTTGCTGCCGCACGGTCGGATCCTGTGCATCCTATGGCTCTCGGCACCGGGTCAAGCACGCACATGTACGCCATGGTTAAGCCATTTTGATGCCTCTCACCTCTCCACCATAGAGTTTTCCATCACTGAGAGCACGAAGGGCCCTTAACCATGCCTCCACGGCTCCAAAACGCCATATTTGCACACTCGACCATGCTTTGCCGCACGGTCGGTTCCAACGCATTTTATGGCTCCCGGCTCGAGTCAAGCATGCACATGCGCCATGGTTAAGGCATTTTGACACCTCTGGCCTCTCTACCATAGCGTTTGCCGTCACTCGAGAGCACGAACGGCACTTAACCTCGGCTCACGGCTCCCGGAACTGCCATATTTGCACACACGACTTTCTTTGCCGCACGGCGGTTCCTGCGCATCCTACGGCTCCTCGCACCAAGTCAAGCACGCCCATGCACTATGGTTAAGGCGTTTTGACACCTTTGGCCTCTCGACCACGGCATTTGTTGCCACCCAAGAACCCGAATGGCCCTTAACCATGGCTCCACCGCTCTAGAAGCGCCATATTTGCACACACGACTATGCTACCGCACGGCCCGGTTCCTACGTGTCCTACGGCTCTCGACACTAGGTCAAGCACGACCGTATGCCATGGTTAAGGCGTTTTGACACCTCTGGCCCCACCACCACAATGTTTGTCATCACCCGAGAGCCCGAACGGCCCTTAACTATAGCTCCACGACTCGAACATCCATAATTGCACACACGGCCCGTCTTTGCGCACGGCCGGATCCTGTGCATCCTACGGCTCTCGGCACCGGTTCAAGCACACCCGTACGCCATGGTTAAGCCATTTTGATGCCTCTCACCTCTCCACCATAGAGTTTTCCATCACCGAGAGCACGAAGGGCCCTTAACCATGGCTCCACGGCGGTAAAGCGCCACATTTGCACACACGACCATCTTTGCCGCATGGTCGGTTCTGCGCCTATGGCTCCGACGCGAGTCAAGCAAGCCCGTACGCCATGGTTAAGGCATTTTGACACCTCGGCCTCTCTACCATAGCGTTTGTCATCGCTCGAGAGCACGAACGGCCCTTAACCTCGGCTCCACGGCTCCGGAAGCGCCATATTTGCACACACGACTTTCTTCCCGCCGCCCGGTTCCTATGCATCCTACGGCTCCTCGCACCAAGTCAAGCACGCCCATGCACCATGGTTAAGGCATTTTAACACCTTTGGCCTCTCCACCACAGCGTTTATTACCGCCCAGAACCCGAATGGCCCTTAACCATGGCTCCACGGCTCTAGAAGCTGCCATATTTGCACACACGACTATGCTACCGCACGGCCCGGTTCTGCATGTCCTATAGCTCTCGACACTAGGTCAAGCACGACCGTATGCCATGGTTAAGGCGTTTTGATGCCTCGGCCTCACCATCACAATATTTGTCATCACCCGAGAGCCCGAACGGCCCTTAACTATAGCTCCACGACTCGAACATCCATAATTGCACACACGGCTGTCTTTGCCACCGGTCCGGATCACGTGCATCCTACGGCTCTCGGCACCGGGTCAAGCACGCCGTACGCCATGGTTAAGCCATTTTGATGCCTCTCACCTCTCCACCATAGAGTTTTCATCACCCAAGAGCACTGAAGGGCCCTTAACCATAGCTCCACGGCTCCAAAACTGCCATATTTGCACACACGACCATCTTTGCCGCACGGTCGGTTCCAACGCATCCTATGGCTCTCGGCCTTGAGTCAAGCATGCCCGTACGCCATGGTTAAGGCATTTTGACACCTCTGGCCTCTCTACCATAGCGTTTGCCATCGCTCGAGAGCACGAACGGCCCTTAACCTTGGCTCCACGGCTCCCGAGCGCCATATTTGCACACACGACCATCTTTGCCGCACGGTCGGTTCCAACGCATCCTATGGCTCCTGGCGAGTCAAGCATGCCCGTACGCCATGGTTAAGGCATTTTGACACCTCTAGCCTCTCCACCACAGCGTTTGTTGCCGCTTGAGAACCTGAATGGCCCTTAACCATGGCTCCACGGCTCTAGAACTGCCATATTTGCACACACGAATATGCTACCGCACGGCCGGTTCGTGCGTGTCCTACGGCTCTTGACACTAGGTCAAGCATGACCGTATGCCATGGTTAAGGCATTTTGATGCCTCTGGCCTCACCACCACAATGTTTGTCATCACCCGAGAGCACTGAACGGCCCTTAACTATAGCTCCACGACTCCGAACATCCATAATTGCACACACGGCTGTCTTTGCCCCGCAGTCGGATCTGTGCATCCTATGGCTCTCGGCACCGGGTCAAGCACGCCTGTACGCCATGGTTAAGCCATTTTGATGCCTCTCACCTCTCCACCATAGAGTTTTCCATCACTGAGAGCATGAAGGGCCCTTAACCATGCCTCCACGGCTCCAAAGCGCCATATTTGCACACTCGACCATCTTTGCCCATGGTCGGTTCCAACGCATTTTATGGCTCCGGCTCTGAGTCAAGCATGCACGTACGCCATGGTTAAGGCATTTTGACACCTCGGCCTCTCTACCATAGCGTTTGCCATCACTCGAGAGCACGAACGGCACTTAACCTCGGCTCCACGGCTCCCGGAGCGCCATATTTGCACACACGACTTTCTTTGCCCGCACGGGTTCCTGCGCATCCTACGGCTCCTCGCACCAAGTCAAGCACGCCCATGCACTATGGTTAAGGCATTTTGACACCTTTGGCCTCTCGACCACGGCATTTGTTGCCGCCCAAGAACCCGAATGGCCCTTAACCATGGCTCCACCGCTCTAGAGCTGCCATATTTGCACACACGACTATGCTACCGCGCCTGGCCCGGTTCCTACGTGTCCTATAGCTCTCGAC
Source organism: Themeda triandra (assembly GCA_018135685.1). Taxonomy (NCBI): domain Eukaryota; kingdom Viridiplantae; phylum Streptophyta; class Magnoliopsida; order Poales; family Poaceae; genus Themeda; species Themeda triandra. Next base: position 49,947 of record JAENPR010002370.1, on the reverse strand, counting down.
ACTAGGTCAAGCACGACCGTATGCCATGGTTAAGGCGTTTTGACACCTCTGGCCCCACCACCACAATGTTTGTCATCACCCAAGAGCCCGAACGGCCCTTAACTATAGCTCCACGACTCCAGAACATCCATAATTGCACACACGGCTGTCTTTGCGCACGGCGGATCCTGTGCATCCTACGGCTCTCGGCACCGGTTCAAGCACACCCGTACGCCATGGTTAAGCCATTTTGATGCCTCTCACCTCTCCACCATAGAGTTTTCCATCACCCGAGAGCACGAAGGGCCCTTAACCATGGCTCCACGGCGGTAAAACTGCCACATTTGCACACACGACCATCTTTGCCGCATGGTCGGTTCCAACGCGTCCTATGGCTCCGGCGCGAGTCAAGCAAGCCCGTACGCCATGGTTAAGGCATTTTGACACCTCTGGCCTCTCTACCATAGCGTTTGTCGTCGCTCGAGAGCACGAACGGCCCTTAACCTCGGCTCCACGGCTCCCGGAACTGCCATATTTGCACACACGACTTTCTTTGCCGCACGGCGGTTCCTATGCGTCCTACGGCTCCTCGCACCAAGTCAAGCACGCCCATGCACCATGGTTAAGGCATTTTAACACCTTTGGCCTCTCCACCACAGCGTTTATTGCCGCCCGAGGACCCGAATGGCCCTTAACCATGGCTGCACGGCTCCAGAACTGCCATATTTGCACACACGACCATGCTGCCGCACGGCCCGGTTCCTGCATGTCCTATAGCTCTCGACACTAGGTCAAGCACGACCGTATGCCATGGTTAAGGCATTTTGATGCCCTCTGGCCTCACCACCACAATATTTGTCATCACCCGAGAGCCCGAACGGCCCTTAACTATAGCTCCACGACTCCGAGACATCCATAATTGCACACACGGCTGTCTTTGCCGCCTGCACGGCGGATCTGTGCATCCTACGGCTCTCGGCACCGGGTCAAGCACGCCCGTACGCCATGGTTAAGCCATTTTGATGCCTCTCACCTCTCCACCATAGAGTTTTCATCACCCGAGAGCACGAAGGGCCCTTAACCACGGCTCACGGCTCCAAAGCGCCATATTTGCACACACGACCATCTTTGCCGCACGGTCGGTTCCAACGCATCCTATGGCTCTCGGCTCCGAGTCAAGCATGCCCGTACGCCATGGTTAAGGCATTTTGACACCTCGGCCTCTCTACCATAGCGTTTGCCATCGCTCGAGAGCACGAACGGCCCTTAACCTTGGCTCCACGGCTCCCGAACTGCCATATTTGCACACACGACCATCTTTGCCGCGGTCGGTTCAACGCATCCTATGGCTCCTGGCACCAAGTCAAGCATGCCCATACGCCATGGTTAAGGCATTTTGACACCTCTAGCCTCTCCACCACAGCGTTTGTTGCCGCCCAGAACCCGAATGGCCCTTAACCATGGCTCCACAGCTCTAGAAGCGCCATATTTGCACACACGAATATGCTACCGCACGGCCCGGTTCGTGCGTGTCCTACGGCTCTTGACACTAGGTCAAGCATGACCGTATGCCATGGTTAAGGCATTTTGATGCCTCTGGCCTCACCACCACAATGTTTGTCATCACCCGAGAGCACGAACGGCCCTTAACTACGGCTCCACGACTCCCAGAACATCCATAATTGCACACACGACTATGTCTTTGCCGCACGGTCGGATCCTGTGCATCCTATGGCTCTCGGCACCGGGTCAAGCACGCACATGTACGCCATGGTTAAGCCATTTTGATGCCTCTCACCTCTCCACCATAGAGTTTTCCATCACACGAGAGCCTGAAGGGCCCTTAACCATGCCTCCACGGCTCCAAAGCTGCCATATTTGCACACTCGACCATCTTTGCCGCACGGTCGGTTCCAACGCATTTATGGCTCCCGGCTCGAGTCAAGCATGCACACGCCATGGTTAAGGCATTTTGACACCTCTGGCCTCTCTACCATAGCGTTTGCCATCACTCGAGAGCACGAACGGCACTTAACCTCGGCTCCACGGCTCCCGAAGCGCCATATTTGCACACACGACTTTCTTTGCCCGCACGGCGGTTCCTGCGCATCCTACGGCTCCTCGCACCAAGTCAAGCACGCCCATGCACTATGGTTAAGGCATTTTGACACCTTTGGCCTCTCTACCACAGCATTTGCTGCCACCCAAGAACCCGAATGGCCCTTAACCATGGCTCCACCGCTCTAGAACTGCCATATTTGCACACACGACTTTGCTACCGCACGGCCGGTTCCTACGTGTCCTACGGCTCTTGACACTAGGTCAAGCACGACCGTATGCCATGGTTAAGGCATTTTGACACCTCTGGCCCCACCACCACAATGTTTGTCATCACCCGAGAGCCCGAACGGCCCTTAACTATAGCTCCACGACTCCAGAACATCCATAATTGCACACACGGCTTGTCTTTGCGCACGGCGGATCACGTGCATCCTACGGCTCTCGGCACCGGTTCAAGCACACCCGTACGCCATGGTTAAGCCATTTTGATGCCTCTCACCTCTCCACCATAGAGTTTTCCATCACCCGAGAGCTGAAGGGCCCTTAACCATGGCTCCACGGCGGTCCAAAACGCCACATTTGCACACACGACCATCTTTGCCGCATGGTCGGTTCTGCGCGTCCTATGGCTCCCGGCATTTGAGTCAAGCAAGCCCGTACGCCATGGTTAAGGCATTTTGACACCTCTGGCCTCTCTACCATAGCGTTTGTCATCGCTCGAGAGCACGAACGGCCCTTAACCTCGGCTCCACGGCTCCGAACGCCATATTTGCACACACGACTTTCTTGCCGCACATCCATAATTGGCGGTTCCTATGCGTCCTACGGCTCCTCGCACCAAGTCAAGCACGCCCATGCACCATGGTTAAGGCGTTTTAACACCTTTGGCCTCTCCACCACAGCGTTTATTACCGCCCGAGAACCCGAATGGCCCTTAACCATGGCTCCACGCTCTAGAAGCTGCCATATTTGCACACACGACTATGCTACCGCACGGCCCGGTTCCTGCATGTCCTATAGCTCTCGACACTAGGTCAAGCACGACCGTATGCCATGGTTAAGGCGTTTTGACACCTCGGCCTCACCACCACAATATTTGTCATCACCCGAGAGCCCGAACGGCCCTTAACTATAGCTCCACGACTCGAACATCCATAATTGCACACACGGCGTGTCTTTGCCGCACGGCCGGATCTGTGCATCCTACGGCTCTCGGCACCGGTCAAGCACGCCGTACGCCATGGTTAAGCCATTTTGATGCCTCTCACCTCTCCACCATAGAGTTTTCATCACCCAAGAGCCTTAAGGGCCCTTAACCACGGCTCCACGGCTGCAAAACTGCCATATTTGCACACACGACCATCTTTGCCCGCACGGTCGGTTCCAACGCATCCTATGGCTCTCGGCACGAGTCAAGCATGCCCGTACGCCATGGTTAAGGCATTTTGACACCTCTGGCCTCTCTACCATAGCGTTTGCCATCGCTCGAGAGCACTGAACGGCCCTTAACCTTGGCTCCACGGCTCCCGAAGCGCCATATTTGCACACACGACCATCTTTGCCCGCACGGTCGGTTCCAACGCATCCTATGGCTCCTGGCACCAGTCAAGCATGCCCGTACGCCATGGTTAAGGCATTTTGACACCTCTAGCCTCTCCACCACAGCGTTTGTTGCCGCTGAGAACTGAATGGCCCTTAACCATGGCTCCACGGCTCTAGAAGCGCCATATTTGCACACACGAATATGCTACCGCACGGCCCGTTCGTGCGTGTCCTACTGAGCTCTTGACACTAGGTCAAGCATGACCGTATGCCATGGTTAAGGCGTTTTGATGCCTCGGCCTCACCACCACAATGTTTGTCATCACCCGAGAGCACGAACGGCCCTTAACTACAGCTCCACGACTCCAGACATCCATAATTGCACACACGGCCGTTGCCCGCACGGTCGGATCACGTGCATCCTATGGCTCTCGGCACCGGGTCAAGCACGCACATACGCCATGGTTAAGCCATTTTGATGCCTCTCACCTCTCCACCATAGAGTTTTCCATCACTGAGAGCACGAAGGGCCCTTAACCATGCCTCCACGGCTCCAAAACTGCCATATTTGCACACTCGACCATCTTTGCCCGCCGGTCGGTTCCAACGCATTTATGGCTCCGGCTCTGAGTCAAGCATGCACATGCGCCATGGTTAAGGCATTTTGACACCTCGGCCTCTCTACCATAGCGTTTGCCATCACTCGAGAGCACGAATGGCACTTAACCTCGGCTCCACGGCTCCCGAAGCGCCATATTTGCACACACGACTTTCTTTGCCCGCACGGCGGTTCCTGCGCATCCTACGGCTCCTCGCACCAAGTCAAGCACGCCCATGCACTATGGTTAAGGCGTTTTGACACCGCTGGCCTCTCGACCACGGCATTTGTTGCCGCCCAAGAACCCGAATGGCCCTTAACCATGGCTCCACCGCTCTAGAGCGCCATATTTGCACACACGACTATGCTACCGCACGGCCCGGTTCCTCGTGTCCTACGGCTCTCGACACTAGGTCAAGCACGACCGTATGCCATGGTTAAGGCATTTTGACACCTCGGCCCCACCACCACAATGTTTGTCATCACCCGAGAGCCCGAACGGCCCTTAACTATAGCTCCACGACTCGAACATCCATAATTGCACACACGGCGTCTTTGCGCGCACGGCCGGATCCTGTGCATCCTACGGCTCTCGGCACCGGTTCAAGCACACCCATACGCCATGGTTAAGCCATTTTGATGCCTCTCACCTCTCCACCATAGAGTTTTCCATCACCCGAGAGCCTGAAGGGCCCTTAACCATGGCTCCACGGCAGTAAAACTGCCACATTTGCACACACGACCATCTTTGCCGCATGGTCGGTTCCAACGCGTCCTATGGCTCCCGGGCACTTGAGTCAAGCAAGCCCGTACGCCATGGTTAAGGCATTTTGACACCTCGGCCTCTCTACCATAGCGTTTGTCGTCGCTCGAGAGCACGAACGGCCCTTAACCTCGGCTCCACGGCTCCCGAGCGCCATATTTGCACACACGACTTTCTTTGCCGCACGGCGGTTCCTATGCGTCCTACGGCTCCTCGCACCAAGTCAAGCACGCCCATGCACCATGGTTAAGGCATTTTAACACCTTTGGCCTCTCCACCACAGCGTTTATTACACTTGCCCGAGAACCCGAATGGCCCTTAACCATGGCTCCACGGCTCTAGAAGCGCCATATTTGCACACACGACTATGCTACCGCACGGACCGGTTCTGCATGTCCTATAGCTCTCGACACTAGGTCAAGCACGACCGTATGCCATGGTTAAGGCGTTTTGACGCCTCGGCCTCACCACCACAATATTTGTCATCACCCGAGAGCCCGAACGGCCCTTAACTATAGCTCCACGACTCCAGAACATCCATAATTGCACACACGGTGTTGTCTTTGCCGCACGGCCGGATCTGTGCATCCTACGGCTCTCGGCACCGGGTCAAGCACGCCGTACGCCATGGTTAAGCCATTTTGATGCCTCTCACCTCTCCACCATAGAGTTTTTCATCACTCGAGAGCACGAAGGGCCCTTAACCACGGCTCCACGGCTGCAAAACGCCATATTTGCACACACGACCATGCTTTGCCGCACGGTCGGTTCCAACGCATCCTATGGCTCTCGGCTTGAGTCAAGCATGCCCGTACGCCATGGTTAAGGCATTTTGACACCTCGGCCTCTCTACCATAGCGTTTGCCATCGCTCGAGAGCACGAACGGCCCTTAACCTTGGCTCCACGGCTCCGAGCGCCATATTTGCACACACGACCATCTTTGCCGCACGGTCGGTTCAACGCATCCTATGGCTCCTGGCGAGTCAAGCATGCCCGTACGCCATGGTTAAGGCATTTTGACACCTCTAGCCTCTCCACCACGGCGTTTGTTGCCGCTGAGAACACGAATGGCCCTTAACCATGGCTCCACGGCTCTAGAAGCTGCCATATTTGCACACACGAATATGCTACCGCACGGCCCGGTTCGTGCGTGTCCTCTGACTCTTGACACTAGGTCAAGCATGACCGTATGCCATGGTTAAGGCGTTTTGATGCCTCGGCCTCACCACCACAATGTTTGTCATCACCCGAGAGCACGAACGGCCCTTAACTACAGCTCCACGACTCGAGACATCCATAATTGCACACACGGCTTTTGCCGCACGGTCGGATCTGTGCATCCTATGGCTCTCGGCACCGGGTCAAGCACGCACATGCGCCATGGTTAAGCCATTTTGATGCCTCTCACCTCTCCACCATAGAGTTTTCCATCACCGAGAGCTGAAGGGCCCTTAACCATGCCTCACGGCTCCAAAACTGCCATATTTGCACACTCGACCATCTTTGCCGCACGTCGGTTCCAACGCATTTTATGGCTCCCGGCTCTGAGTCAAGCATGCACATACGCCATGGTTAAGGCATTTTGACACCTCTGGCCTCTCTACCATAGCGTTTGCCGTCACTCGAGAGCACGAACGGCACTTAACCTCGGCTCCACGGCTCCCGAAGCGCCATATTTGCACACACGACTTTCTTTGCCGCACGGCGGTTCCTGCGCATCCTACGGCTCCTCGCACCAAGTCAAGCACGCCCATGCACTATGGTTAAGGCATTTTGACACCTTTGGCCTCTCTACCACAGCATTTGTTGCCGCCCAAGAACCCGAATGGCCCTTAACCATGGCTCCACCGCTCTAGAAGCGCCATATTTGCACACACGACTATGCTACCGCACTGGCCCGGTTCCTACGTGTCCTACGCTCTCGACACTAGGTCAAGCACGACCGTATGCCATGGTTAAGGCATTTTGACACCTCGGCCCCACCACCACAATGTTTGTCATCACTAGAGAGCCCGAACGGCCCTTAACTATAGCTCCACGACTCCAGAACATCCATAATTGCACACACGGCGATGTTGGCGCACGGCCGGATCACGTGCATCCTACGGCTCTCGGCACGGTTCAAGCACACCCATACGCCATGGTTAAGCCATTTTGATGCCTCTCACCTCTCCACCATAGAGTTTTCCATCACCCGAGAGCCTAAGGGCCCTTAACCATGGCTCCACGGCGATAAAGCTGCCACATTTGCACACACGACCATCCATGCCGCATGGTCGGTTCCAACGCGTCCTATGGCTCCCTTTGAGTCAAGCAAGCCCGTACGCCATGGTTAAGGCATTTTGACACCTCGGCCTCTCTACCATAGCGTTTGTCGTCACTCGAGAGCACGAACGGCCCTTAACCTCGGCTCACGGCTCCAGCGCCATATTTGCACACACGACTTTTCTTTGCCGCACGGGCGGTTCCTATCGTCCTACGGCTCCTCGCGCCAAGTCAAGCACGCCCATGCACCATGGTTAAGGCGTTTTAACACCTTTGGCCTCTCCACCGGAGCGTTTATTACCGCCGAGAACCCGAATGGCCCTTAACCATGGCTTGGGAATATGCCCTAGAGGTAATCATAGAGATGATGATATTCCGCTTGTATCCATGATATGTAAAATGTGTCCATTGAATATCCATTAAAGACAACTTGTATTGATTGGCAATTATGTGAATTGTTTGTGGAACTCTTTTACTTGTATGGTTATTCTATATTCGTCCCTGGTTGGAGTTCATGTGAGGACACACATGAATATTAGACTAGCACATTATTAGTTGATGACTATGTTTCACAAGTCATGGACATGGAGATGTCGAACTAATAATGTGGGCACATGTATGACATGTAAGTGGACTGACCCGACATGAGATTGTCTCTATACACATCATATACGTTATGTCCTTCGACTGAGATTGTTGTATGTGCTCGAGATGTGTATCGACTTGCTTAGGGGACCGACAAACGCTACTCCGTTCTTTGGGTAGTTATAAAGGATGTCTTCGGGTTTGTCGAGAAGCATCTTTGTGAGACATAGACAATCAAGATGGGACTTGCCCCTCTCGAGGAGAGTGATATCAACTGGATCACTCAAGTGATTGGATCAACAAATGCATGGCCGTGCTTGGGTTAAGTGTTAACCCACGAGTTGAACCAAATATCATGAGGCAAGGGAGTAACTTGTATATGGTCGTAGTGGTTCGTCGATATGATCATTTGCGTGCACATAGGAGTTGTCACGCCTTGCTAGAGGCCCATTTTGTCGGCTATTGGGCGAATAGGAGTATTCGGCCCATGTCTATGTGTGCGTGAACCCATAGAGTTCGCACGCTTAAGAGGGTCTGGAAGCCTAATTCGAGTTGGACTCGAATTAGACAAGGCTTAGGTTTCTAATGCGCCTCCAACTCGGGGCACATGAGAGACGCCTATATAAGAAGAGGGGAGGGGCGTGGCCAAACACACAATCCACGCCTTTGGCAGCCGCCGTCGCCCTCCACGCTCTCGCCTTCGCTCCTCGCGGACCTAGCGGTCCGGAGGCGCATCGCTTCTCCCTCGTACGTGTGTGACACCTCGGAGGTGCTGCATCGGAGCACGAGGGACGAACCGCACGAACCGCAAGTGGTGGGAGGAGTTGCTGGATGACCACGCAAGCTGCACGGCCTGCTGCGATGCGTTCGACTACATCGAGTCGTCTTCCGCTGCATCTGCGCGTCTAGTGGTAATCCCGTAACTTGTAACTAGTAGTAGATCTGGGCGATGAGGTAGAAAAGTTTTGTTTTACGGCTAGCGTAGCACCCTCATAACCCTACGGTGGTATCGGAGCTCTATACTTTGCGTTGTTATAGGTTACGGATGTCGCATATGTGATATGCGTGGTTTTAGATGAGTCTCGATCTTGGTTCATGATCTTGCCGCGTTGGTCTTGTAACGATCTACTCGTACCGGTCGAATTCCGCCATCCGAGTTAAGTGATACATGTAAATCCAATCACGGCGAGTTAGAGATCAATCGAGATTGATCGAATTGAACCCTAGGTCAAGTGCCGAGCGCATGTGATGCGCGGCGGTGGCAGATGGATCAGCCACCGGGCGCCGGGTTCTTGAGAAAAGTTCTGTTCGTAAAACAGCCGTAACTTTTTAACCGTAACTCGGATCGAGACGATTCTTAAACGAAAGTTGTAGAGAAAAAAATTTTACATCCACCCCAAACTACTTGTTGGTTTGGCCCGAGCTAGATTTGCGAAAAACGGCTTGGAAGATAGAGTTTTTCGCGATTTACTTTTTGTAGTCGGAATCGGTTACCTCTTTTTGATGACTGTATAGCCCTTATATGTATGTGATGCATGTATGTAATTAAATCATGGCTTGCACGTCATGAGGATGACAATATGGGCTGGAGTAGATATTGTTTATTGTAATGGCTTGCGTATGATACTATCCGCTTTGTAATTTTAATTCACTAGCTAGTGATAGTTATATTCATCACTGGATGGCATACATGGATCGTGGATGGAGATCACCATGATGAGCAGTTGATGAGATGGAGATCTCGAAAAGAACAATGGGCTATACCAAGTCATATACGTGTTTATGCCGTTCTTACCATGTTCTACTTTCACATGCTATAATGTTTTTGTCTACATTCGTGCGGTAGTGAAGTAGAATGATCCCTCGATAATGTTTAAGTTTGTGCTCCCCAAACCTTGCCTTTGTCACTTTCTTGTACAATCGATGGTGGGTCTATGAAATTAGGGTGCCATCGATTTTACTTGACTAAACAGGTTCGTATCGGATACTTGCTGCGAAGGTTTGGTTGCTTAAACAAGGTCATCCTAACGGTTAGGGACCTTGGAGCATGAGAAGTTGGTAACCCAAGCATAGAGATGCTATCCAACAACAAGAGTCATATGCGATATGATTAGCAAAGAGTTGCTTACCGATCTATCATGTCTTCTAGCGGTGATGCTAAAGCTCACTAGTCGACTTGCTAGTTGTGGGTCTTGAATCACTAAGTTTCAATCGAGGGATATTGATTTTAGTGGGAGTAGATCATATTTGATATTATTTACTCTATCATGGATATTTTGTCTTAGTATTTTTCATTACTTTTGTTGTAGATTAAATGGCGTCTTCTAAGCAACCATTTACTTTGCGTTCGATTCTTGAGAAAGATAAGTTGAATGGAACAAATTATGCGGATTGGATCCGCAATCGAGAATTGTTCTCGGGCGAGAAAAAGGAGGAATATCTAGACACCCCCTTACCGGATGAGCCTGCGATGATGCATCTTCTTTGTGAAAAATGCTTACAAGAAAGCATGTGATGCTGATCTTGAAATAAGGCGCCTTATGCTTGCATGTATGGAATCCGTCTGCGGATGCGGTTCGATAACAATCACTCGAGCGAACGATATGATCGTGGCGCTTGAGGATATGTTCCAAACTCAAGCTAGGACCGAAAGGTTCAATGTCTCTAAGGCGCTTCTTGAAACCAAGCTAGCGAGAGGGTGCAGGCTTGTTGGGCCACACGTAATCAAGATGGTTGGTTACACTCAGAGGTTGGAGAAGCTAGGCTTCCCAATTGGCCCTGAGTTGGCTACTGATTTCATTCTCTCATCTCTGCCGCCTAGCTATGGGAACTTCATTGTGAACTACCATATGCATGGGGCGAGAGAGGGGCTTGAATGAGTTGTGTGGCATGCTTGAAAACAGCGGTGACATTAAGAAGCGGAGGTCGGTGGCCAAGTGTTGGCGATCCCGAGAACAAGCCTAACTTTAAGAGAAAGAAGGGCTGGGGGAAGAAAAAGGGCAAGGCTAAAGATGAGATCTCTAAGCCGGCTCCGCCCCCCCAAAGGCTGGACCATCGGGTGATGCTAAATGTTTTCATTGTGGTAAGAATGGTCAACTGGAAGAGCGCAAGCTTCTTGGGTATTTGATACCGGATCGGTTGCTCATATTTGCAATACGATGCGGGGAATGATAAGAAGTAGAAGCGTGAAGAAAGGAGAGGTTGATTTCCGCGTGGGCAACAATGCAAGAGTTCTTTGCGTTGAACGTCGGGACGATGCAACTTCACTGCCGTCGGGATTTGTCATGGAATTGAATAATTGTTATTTTGTTCCTAGTCTAAGTCGAAACATTGTGTCACCTTCATGTTTGATGAAGGATGGTTATTCATTTGCGAGTAAAGACAATGGTTGTGTTATCTCGAAGAATGATATGTTTGTGGCTCTTGTATCCATTGTGAATGGATTATTTATTTTAAATCTTGATGATGCACCTATGCAATGTTAATGCTAAAAGGCCTCGGCTTAATGAGTTAAGTCCTACATATATGTGGCATTGTCGTTTGGGTCATATAAGTGAAAATCGCATGAAGAGGCTCCATGATGATGGACTTCTAACTTCGTTTGATTTTGAATCTTACGAGACATGTGAGGCTTGCCTTTTAGGCAAGATGACCAAGAACGCTTTCTCGGGTTTTCTGAGAGAGCGTCGACTTATGGAACTAGTACATAGTGATGTATGTGGACCAATGAGCACGACTTGACTAGAGCGGTTTTCAATACTTCATAACTTTTCTTGATGACTTTAGTAGATATGGCTATGTCTACCTAATGAAGCATAAGTCGAAACATTTGAAAAGTTCAAAGAATTTCAGAATGAAGTAGAGAACCAACGTGGCAAGAAAATTAAGGCCTTGCGATCGATCGTGGAGGCGAATATTTGAGTCATGAGTTTAGCAATCATCTTAAGAGTTGCGGAATTGTTCCACGGCTTACGCCACACAGGAACGCCACGGAGAAATGGCGTGTACGGCGGCGTAATCGGACTTTGTTGGACATGGTTCGGTCTATGATGAGCCAATCGGACCTACCTTTATCGTTTTGGGGATATGCTCTAGAAACGGCCGCTTTCACATTGAATAGAGTACCATCTAAGTCCGTAGTTAAGACACCATATGAGATATGGATTTGGGAAGAGTCCTAGTTTGTCTTTTCTAAAAATTTGGGGTTGTGAGGTTTATGTCAAACGGCTTATATCGGATAAGCTAACACCCAAATCGGACAAGTGTTTTTTAAGTGGGATATCCAAAGGAAACTTTAGGATATTACTTCTACAACCGCTCGAGAGGGCAAAGTGTTTGTTGCTCGAAACGGTGTTTTCTTAGAGAAAGAGTTTCTCAAAAGAGAGAAGAGTGGACAAAAGGTGTATCTTGAAGAAGTTCAAGATGAGCCGATCGAGAAGGACTCTACGAGTGATGCTAATGTAGCGAGAACAAGTTGAGATGCCGTGGCCACGAAACACCTCCACAACCACGAAGATCGGCAAGACTTCGCGAGTTGCATGGGGATCTATTATTGTTGGACGATGACGAACCTACAACATACGCGAAGCTATGATGGACTCGAGATTCCGAGCAATGGCGAGTGCCATGAGATCCGAGATAGATTCCATGGGAAATAATCAAGTTTGGAACTTGGTTGACCCGCTTTGATGGTGTTAGACCCATCGAGTGCAAATGGATCTATAAAAGAAGAAAGATATGGACGGAAATGTTCACGTCTATAAAGCTCGACTTGTCGCAAAGGGTTTTTCGGCAAGTTCAAGGAATTGACTATGACGAGACATTCTCTCCGGTGCGATGCTTAAATCTATCCGGATCATTCTAGCAATAGGCTGCCTATTTCGATTATGAAATTTGGCGAGATGGATGTTAAAACGACCTTTCTAAATGGAAATTTGGAAGAGGACGTGTATATGATACGGCCGAAGGTTTTGTTGATCCAAATAATGCTTTGGAAAAATATGCAAGCTTAAGAAATCTATTTATGGGTTAAAGCAAGCATCTCGGAGTTGGAACATTCGTTTTGATGAGGTTGTCAAAGGGTTTGGCTTCCGTCGGAATGAAGAAGAGCCTTGTGTTTACCAAAGGCTAGTGGGAGCGCTTTGTTGTATTTCTAATCTTGTATGTGGATGACATACTATTGATTGGGAATGACATTCCTATGTTGCAATCTGTAAAGACTTCAGCTGAATAATAGTTTTTCTATGAAGGATTTGGGAGATGCGACATACATCTTGGGCATTAAGATCTATAGAGATAGATCGAAAAGGCTAATAGGATTATGCCAAGATACATATATTGACAAGGTGTTGAAACGGTTCAACATGGAGCAATCCAAGAAAGGGTTCTTGCCTATGTCACATGGTATGCGCTTTAGCGACAAACAATGTCCTTCATCAGATGAAGAGCGCAAACGCATGAGTAAGGTTCCATATGCTTCGGCGATCGGTTCCATCATGTATGCCATGATATGTACTCGCCCGAGATGTCTCATATGCTCTAAGTGTTGCGGCGGTACCAAGGCAATCTGGTGAGAGTCCTTTGGGCCCAGTTAAAAACATCCTTAAGTACTTGAGAAGAACTAAGGATGAGTTCGATCTATGGAGGTGAGGAAGAGCTCGTTGTAAATGGTTACACCGATGCTAGCTTCAAACGATGTAGATGATTCACAATCTCAATCGGGTTTTGTGTTCACGGTAAATGGTGGTGCGATAAGGCTGGAAAAGTTCCAAGCGGGAGATAGTGTCGATTCTACAACGAAGCCGAGTACATTGCGGCTTCGGAAGGCGCAAAGGAAGGTGTTTGGATGAGGCGTTTCCTCATTGATCTTGGTGTGTTTCCTAATGCGGCTAGCCCATTGAATCTACATTGTGATAATAATGGGCGATAGCGCGAGGCTAAGGAGCCAAGGAATCACCGGAAGAACAAACATGTACGGCGGAAATTTCACCTCATTCGACGGTTCATCGGTGAAGGTGAAATTAAAATGTGCAAAATACATACGGATTTGAATGTAGTAGATCCGTTGACAAAGGCTCTTCCACGGCCTAAGCATGAGGCGCACATAAGGTCTATGGGGATTAGACATATTAGAGATTAACTCTAGTGCAAGTGGGAAGCTGTTGGGAATATGCCCTAGAGGTAATCATAGAGATGATGATATTCCGCTTGTATCCATGATATGTAGAATGTGTCCATTGAATATCCATTAAAGACAACTTGTATTGATTGGCAATTATGTGAATTGTTTGTGGAACTCTTTTACTTGTATGGTTATTCTATATTCGTCCCTGGTTGGAGTTCATGTGAGGACACACATGAATATTAGACTAGCACATTATTAGTTGATGACTATGTTTCACAAGTCATGGACATGGAGATGTCGAACTAATAATGTGGGCACATGTATGACATGTAGGCTGGACTGACCCGACATGAGATTGTCTCTATACACATCATATACGTTATGTCCTTCGACCTGAGATTGTTGTATGTGCTCAAGATGTGTATCGACTTGCTTAGGGGCCCGACAAACGCTACTCCGTTCTTGGGTAGTTATAAAGGATGTCTTCGGGTTTGTCGAGAAGCATCTTTGTGAGACATAGACAATCAAGATGGGACTTGCCCCTCTCGAGGAGAGTGATATCAACTGGATCACTCAAGTGATTGGATCAACAAATGCATGGCCGTGCTTGGGTTAAGTGTTAACCCACGAGTTGAACCAAATATCATGAGGCAAGGGGAGTAACTCGTATGTGGTCGTAGTGGTTCGTCGATATGATCATTTGCGTGCACATAGGAGTTGTCACGCCTTGCTAGAGGCGCATTGTCGGCTATTGGGCAAATAGGAGTATTCGGCCCATGTCTATGTGTGCGTGAACCCATAGGGTCGCACGCTTAAGAGGCTGGAAGCCTAATTCGGGTTGGACCCAAATTAGACAAGGCTTAGGGTTTCTAATGGGCCTCCAACTCGGGGCACATGAGAGACGCCTATATAAGTAGAGGGGAGGGGCGCGGCCAAACCTAATCCACGCCTTTGGCGGCCGTCGTCGCCCTCCACGCTCTCGCCTTCGCTCCTCGCGGACCTAGCGGTCCGGAGCGCATCGCTTCTCCCTCGTACGTGTGTGACACCTCGGAGGTGCTGCATCGGAGCACAAGGACGAACCGCACGAACCGCAAGTGGTGGGAGGAGTTGCTGGATGACCACACAAGCGCACGGCACTGCTGCGACGCATTCGACTACATCGAGTCGTCTTCCGCTGCATTGCGCGTCTAGTGGTAATCCCGTAACTTTTGTAACTAGTAGTAGATCTGGGCGATGAGGTAGAAAAAGTTTTGTTTTACGGCTAGCGTAGCACCCTCATAACCCTACGGGCTCCACCCTTAACCATGGCTCTAGAACCGCCATATTTGCACACACGACTATGCTACCTTACGGCCCGGTTCACCTCGCATGTCCTATAGCTCTCGACACTAGGTCAAGCACGACCGTATGCCATGGTTAAGGCATTTTGACGCCTCGGCCTCACCACCACAATATTTGTCATCACCCGAGAGCCCGAACGGCCCTTAACTATAGCTCCATGACTCTAGAACATCCATAATTGCACACACGACCGTGCCGCGCACGGCCGGATCCCGTGCATCCTACGGCTCTCGCACGGGTCAAGCATGCTCATACGCTATGGTTAAGCCATTTGGATGCCTCTCACCTCTCCACCATAGAGTTTTTCATCACCCAAGAGCCCGAAGGACCCTTAACCACGGCTCCACGGCCGCAAAACCGCCATATTTGCACACACGACCATGCTACCTCACGGTCGGTTCCAACGCATCCTATGGCTCTCGGCGAGTCAAGCATGCCCGTACGCCATGGTTAAGGCATTTTGACACCTCGGCCTCTCTACCATAGCGTTTGCCATCGCTCGAGAGCTTGAATGGCCCTTAACCTTGGCTCCACGGCTCCCGAGCGCCATATTTGCACACACGACCATGCCGCCGCACGGCCGGTTCCTAACGCATCCTATGGCTCCCGGCACCGAGTCAAGCATGCCCGTACGCCATGGTTAAGGCATTTTTTCACCTATAGCCTCTCCACCACGGCGTTTGTTGCCGCCGAGAACCCGAATGGCCCTTAACCATGGCTCCACAGCTCTAGAACTGCCGTATTTGCACACACGAATATGCTACCGCACAGCCAGTTCGTGCGTGTCCTACAGCTCTTGACACTAGGTCAAGCATGACCGTATGCCATGGTTAAGGCATTTTGACGCCTCTGGCCTCACCACCACAATGTTTGTCATCACCCGAGAGCCTGAACGGCCCTTAACTACAGCTCCACGACTCCAGAACATCCATAATTGCACACACGACTGTGCTGCCGCATGGTCGGATCCTGTGCATCCTATGGCTCTCGGCACCGGGTCAAGCACGCCCGTACGCCATGGTTAAGGCATTTTGATGCCTCTCACCTCTCCACCATAGCGTTTGCCATCGCTCGAGAGCCTGAATGGCCCTTAACCTTGGCTCCACGGCTCCAGAACTGCCATATTTGCACACACGACCATGCTGCCGCACGGTCAGTTCCAACGCATTTTATGGCTCCCGGCTCTGAGTCAAGCATGCCTGTACGCCATGGTTAAGGCGTTTTGACACCTCTGGCCTCTCTACCATAGCGTTTGTCGTCACTCGAGAGCCTGAACGGCACTTAACCTCGGCTCCATGGCTCCGTAACCGCCATATTTGCACACACGACTTTGCCGCGCACGGCCGGTTCCTGCGCATCCTACGGCTCCTCGCACCAAGTCAAGCACGCCCATGCACTATGGTTAAGGCGTTTTGACACCGCTGGCCTCTAGACCACAGCATTTGTTGCCGCCCAAGAACCCGAATGGCCCTTAACCATGGCTCCACCGCTCTAGAACTGCCATATTTGCACACACGACTATGCTACCGCACAGCCGGTTCCTACGTGTCCTACAGCTCTCGACACTAGGTCAAGCACGATCGTATGCCATGGTTAAGGCGTTTTGACACCTCTGGCCCCACCACCGCAATGTTTGTCATCACCCGAGAGCTCGAACGGCCCTTAACTATAGCTCCACGACTCCAGAACATCCATAATTGCACACACGACTGTGCTGGCGCACGGCCGGATCCTGTGCATCCTACGGCTCTCGGCACCGGTTCAAGCACACTCATACGCCATGGTTAAGCCATTTTGATGCCTCTCACCTCTCCACCATAGAGTTTTCCATCACCTGAGAGCCTGAAGGGTCCTTAACCATGGCTCCACGGCAGTAAAACTGCCACATTTGAACACATGACCATGCTGCCGCATGGTCGGTTCCAACGCGTCCTATGGCTCCTGGCACTGAGTCAAGCAAGCCCGTACGCCATGGTTAAGGCATTTTGACACCTCTAGCCTCTCTACCATAGAGTTTGTCGTCGCTCGAGAGCCTGAACGGCCCTTAACCTTGGCTCCACGGCTCCAGAACTGCCATATTTGCACACACGACTTTGCTGCCGCACGGCCGGTTCCTATGCATCCTACGGCTCCTCGCACCAAGTCAAGCACGCCCATGCACCATGGTTAAGGCATTTTAACACCTTTGGCCTCTCCACCACAGCGTTTATTACCACCCGAGAACCCGAATGGCCCTTAACCATGGCTCCACAAACTCTAGAACCGCCATATTTGCACACACGACTATGCTACCCCACGGCCGGTTCCTCGCATGTCCTATAGCTCTCGACACTAGGTCAAGCACGACCGTATGCCATGGTTAAGGCGTTTTGACACCTCTGGCCTCATCACCACAATATTTGTCATCACCCAAGAGCCCGAACGGCCCTTAACTATAGCTCCACGACTCCAGAACATCCATAATTGCACACACGACTATGCTGCCGCACAGCCGGATCCTGTGCATCCTACGGCTCACGGCACCGGGTCAAGCACGCCCGTACGCCATGGTTAAGCCATTTTGATGCCTCTCACCTCTTCACCATAGAGTTTTTCATCACCCAAGAGCCTGAAGGGCCCTTAACCACAGCCTCCACGGCCGCAAAACGCCATATTTGCACACACGACCATGCCGCCGCACGGTCCGGTTCCAACGCATCCTATGGCTCTCGACCGAGTCAAGCATGCCCGTACGCCATGGTTAAGGCATTTTGACACCTCTCGGCCTCTCTACCATAGCGTTTGCCATCGCTCGAGAGCCCGAACGGCCCTTAACCTTGGCTCCACGGCTCCCGTAACCGCCATATTTGCACACACGAGCATGCCGCCGCACGGCCGGTTCCTAACGCACCTATGGCTCTCGGCACTGAGTCAAGCATGCCCGTACACCATGGTTAAGGCATTTTGACACCTCTGGCCTCTCTACCATAGCGTTTGCCGTCGCCGAGAACCTGAACGGCCCTTAACCATGGCTCCACGGCTCTAGAACTACCATATTTGCACACACGAATATGCTACCGCACAGCCGGTTCGTGCGTGTCCTACAGCTCTTGACACTAGGTCAAGCATGACCGTATGCCATGGTTAAGGCGTTTTGATGCCTCTGGCCTCACCACCACAATGTTTGTCATCACCCGAGAGCCCGAACGGCCCTTAACTATAGCTCCACGACTCCAGAACATCCATAATTGCACACACGACCGTGCCGCCGCACGGTCGGATCCCCGTGCATCCTATGGCTCTCGGCACCGGGTCAAGCACGCCCGTACGCCATGGTTAAGCCATTTTGATGCCTTTCACCTCTCCACCATAGAGTTTTCCATCACCCGAGAGCCTGAAGGGCCCTTAACCATGCCTCCACGGCTCCAAAACTGCCATATTTGCATACTCGACCATGCTGCCGCACGGTCGGTTCCAACGCATTTTATGGCTCCCGGCTCTGAGTCAAGCATGCCTGTACGCCATGGTTAAGACATTTTGACACCTCTGGCCTCTCTACCATAGCGTTTGCCGTCACTCGAGAGCCTGAACGGCACTTAACCTCGGCTCCACGGCTCCAGAACTGCCAGACTTGCACACACGACTTTGCTGCCGCACGGCCGGTTCCTGCGCATCCTACGGCTCCTCGCACCAAGTCAAGCATGCCCATGCACTATGGTTAAGGCGTTTTGACACCGCGGGCCTCTCGACCACAGCATTTGTTGCCGCCCAAGAACCCGAATGGCCCTTAACCATGGCTCCACCGCTCTAGAACTGCCATATTTGCACACACGACTATGCTACCGCACAGCCGGTTCCTACGTGTCCTACAGCTCTCGACACTAGGTCAAGCACGACCGTATGCCATGGTTAAGGCATTTTGACACCTCTGGCCCCACCACCACAATGTTTGTCATCACCCGAGAGCCCGAACGGCCCTTAACTATAGCTCCACGACTCCATAACATCCATAATTGCACACACGACTGTGCTGGCGCACGGCCGGATCCTGTGCATCCTATGGCTCTCGGCACCGGTTCAAGCACACCCGTACGCCATGGTAAACCATTTTGATGCCTCTCACCTCTCCACCATAGAGTTTTCCATCACCCGAGAGACTGAAGGGCCCTTAACCATGGCTCCACGGCGAAAACCGCCACATTTGCACACACGACCATGCCGCCGCATGGTCGGTTCCAACGCGTCCTATGGCTCCCGACCGAGTCAAGCAAGCCCGTACGCCATGGTTAAGGCATTTTGACACCTCGGCCTCTCTACCATAACGTTTGTCGTCGCTCGAGAGCCCGAACGGCCCTTAACCTCGGCTCCACGGCTCCCGAACCCATATATTTGCACACACGACTTTTTGCCGCCGCACGGCCGGTTCCTATGCGTCCTACGGCTCCTCGCACCAAGTCAAGTACACCCATGCACCATGGTTAAGGCATTTTAACACCTTTGGCCTCTCCACCACAGCGTTTATTACCGCCTGAGAACCCGAATGGCCCTTAACCATGGCTCCACAGCTCTAGAACTGCCATATTTGCACACACGACTATGCTACCGCATAGCCAGTTCCTGCATGTCCTATAGCTCTCGACACTAGGTCAAGCACGACCGTATGCCATGGTTAAGGCGTTTTGACGCCTCTGGCCTCGCCACCACAATATTTGTCATCACCCGAGAGCCCGAACGGCCCTTAACTATAGCTCCACGACTCTAGAACATCCATAATTGCACACACGACCGTGCCGCCGCACGCCCGGATCCCGTGCATCCTACGGCTCTCGGCACCGGGTCAAGCACGCCCGCACGCCATGGTTAAGCCATTTTGATGCCTCTCACCTCTCCACCATAGAGTTTTTCATCACCCGAGAGCCTGAAGGGCCCTTAACCACAGCTCCACGGCTGCAAAACTGCCATATTTGCACACACGACCATGCTGCCGCACGGTCGGTTCGAACGCATCCTATGGCTCTCGGCACTGAGTCAAGCATGCCCGTATGCCATGGTTAAGGCATTTTGGCACCTCTGGCCTCTCTACCATAGCGTTTGCCATTGCTTGAGAGCCTAAACGGCCCTTAACCTTGGCTCCACGGCTCTAGAACTGCCATATTTGCACACACGACCATGCTGCCGCATGGTCGGTTCCAACGCATCCTATGGCTCCTGGCACTGAGTCAAGCATGCCCGTACGCCATGGTTAAGGCATTTTGACACCTCTAGCCTCTCCACCACAGGTGTTTGTTGCCGCCGAGAACCCGAATGGCCCTTAACCATGGCTCCACGGCTCTAGAACTCCATATTTGCACACACGAATATGCTACCGCACAACCGGTTCGTGCGTGTCCTGCGGCTCTTGACACAAGGTCAAGCATGACCGTATGCCATGGTTAAGGCATTTTGATGCCTCCGGCCTCACCACCACAATGTTTGTCATCACCCGAGAGCCCGAACGGCCCTTAACTACGACTCCACGACTCCGAACATCTATAATTGCACACACGACCGTGCCGCACGGCCGGATCCCCGTGCATCCTATGGCTCTCGGCACCAGGTCAAGCAAGCCGGTACGCCATGGTTAAGCCATTTTGATGCCTCTCACCTCTCCACCATAGAGTTTTCCATGACCTGAGAGCCTAAAGGGCCCTTAACCATGCCTCCATGGCTCCAAAACTGCCGTATTTGCACACTCGACCATGCTGCCGCACGGTCGGTTCCAACGCATTTTATGGCTCCCGGCTCGAGTCAAGCATGCCTCGTACGCCATGGTTAAGGCATTTTGACACCTCGGCCTCTCTACCATAGCGTTTGCCGTCACTCGAGAGCCCGAACGGCACTTAACCTAGGCTCCATGGCTCCGTAACCGCCATATTTGCACACACGACTTTGCTTTGCCACCGCACGGCCGGTTCCCCGTGCATCCTACGGCTCCTCGCACCAAGTCAAGCACGCCCATGCACTATGGTTAAGGCGTTTTGACACCGCCGGCCTCTCGACCACAGCATTTTTGCCACCCAAGAACCCGAATGGCCCTTAACCATGGCTCCACCGCTCTAGAACTGCCATATTTGCACACACGACTATGCTACCGCACAGCTGGTTCCTACGTGTCCTACGGCTCTCGACACTAGGTCAAGCACGACCATATGCCATGGTTAAGGCGTTTTGACACCTCTGGCCCCACCACCACAATGTTTGTCATCACCCGAGAGCCCGAACGGCCCTTAACTATAGCTCCACGACTCCGAACATCCATAATTGCACACACGACCGTGCCGGCGCACGGCCGTATCCTCGTGCATCCTATGGCTCTCGGCACCGGTTCAAGCACACCCGTACGCCATGGTTAAGCCATTTTGATGCCTCTCACCTCTCCACCATAGAGTTTTCCATCACCCGAGAGCCCGAAGGGCCCTTAACCATGGCTTCACGCGCCAGCAAAACGCCACATTTGCACACACAACCATACCGCCGCATGGTCGGTTCCAACGCGTCCAATGGCTTTCGGCACTGAGTCAAGCAAGCCCGTACGCCATGGTTAAGGCATTTTGACACCTCTGGCCTCTCTACCATAGCGTTTGTCGTCGCTCGAGAGCCTGAACGTCCCTTAATCTCGGCTCCACGGCTCCAGAACTGCCATATTTGCACACACGACTTTGCCGCCGCACGGCCGGTTCCTATGCGTCCTACGGCTCCTCGCACCAAGTCAAGCATGCCCATGCACCATGGTTAAGGCGTTTTAACACCTTTGGCCTCTCCACCACAGCGTTTATTACCGCCCGAGAACCCGAATGGCCCTTAACCATGGCTCCACGGCTCTAGAACCGCCATATTTGCACACACGACTATGCTACCGCACGCCCGGTTCCGCATGTCCTATAGCTCTCGACACTAGGTCAAGCACGACCGTATGCCATGGTTAAGGCGTTTTGACGCATCCGGCCTCACCACCACAATATTTGTCATCACCCGAGAGCCCGAACGGCCCTTAACTATAGCTCCATGACTCCGAACATCCATAATTGCACACACGACCGTGCCGCCGCACGCCCGGATCCCGTGCATCCTACGGCTCTCGCACCGGGTCAAGCATGCCCGTACGCCATGGTTAAGCCATTTTGATGCCTCTCACCTCTCCACCATAGAGTTTTTCATCACCCGAGAGCCTAAAGGGCCCTTAACCACAGGCTCCACGGCCGCAAAACCGCCATATTTGCACACACGACCATGCCGCCGCACGGTCGGTTCCAACGCATCCTATGGCTCTCGGCTCGAGTCAAGCATGCCCGTACGCCATAGTTAAGGCATTTTGACACCTTTGGCCTCTCTACCATAGCGTTTCCCATCGCTCGAGAGCCCGAACGGCCCTTAACCTTGGCTCCACGGCTCCCGTAACCGCCATATTTGCACACACGACCATGCCGCCGCACGGTCGGTTCCAACGCATCCTATGGCTCCCGCACCGAGTCAAGCATGCCCGTACACCATGGTTAAGGCATTTTGACACCTCTAGCCTCTCCACCACAGGTGTTTGTTGCCGCCGAGAACCCGAATGGCCCTTAACCATGGCTCCACAAACTCTAGAACTGCCATATTTGCACACACGAATATGCTACCGCACCCGGTTTGTGCGTGTCCTACAGCTCTTGACACTAGGTCAAGCATGACCGTATGCCATGGTTATGGCGTTTTGATGCCTCCGGCCTCACCACCACAATGTTTGTCATCACCCGAGAGACCGAACGGCCCTTAACTATAGCTCCACGACTCCAAACATCCATAATTGCACACACGACCGTGCTGCCGCACGGCCGGATCCAGTGCATTCTATGGCTCTCGGCACCGGGTCAAGCATGCCCGTACGCCATGGTTAAGCCATTTTGATGCCTCTCACCTCTCCACCATAGAGTTTTCCATCACCTCGAGAGCCCGAAGGGCCCTTAACCATGCCTCCACGGCTCCAAAACCGCCATATTTGCACACTCGACCATGCCGCCGCACGGTCGGTTCCAACGCATTTAATGGCTCCCGTCTCTCGAGTCAAGCTTGCACATACGCCATGGTTAAGGCATTTTGACACCTCTAGCCTCTCTACCATAGCATTTGCCGTCACTCGAGAGCCCGAACGGCACATAACCTCGGCTCCATGGCTCCGAACCGCCATATTTGCACACGCGACTTTTTCTTTGCCGCCGCACGGCCGATTCCCGCGCATCCTACGGCTCCTCGCACCAAGTCAAGCACGCCCATGCACTATGGTTAAGGCGTTTTGACCCCACTGGCCTCTCGACCACAGCATTTGTTGCCGCCCAAGAACCCGAATGGCCCTTAACAATGGCTCCACCGCTCTAGAACTGCCATATTTGCACACATGACTATGCTACCGCACAGCCGGTTGCTACGTGTCCTACAGCTCTCGACACTAGGTCAAGCACGACCGTATGCCATGGTTAAGGCGTTTTAACACCTCTGGCCCCACCACCACAATGTTTGTCATCACCTGAGAGCCCGAACGGCCCTTAACTATAGCTCCACGACTCTGAACATCCATAATTGCACACACGACTTGCCGGCGCACGGCCGATCCCGTGCATCCTACGGCTCTCGGCACCGGTTCAAGCACACCCGTACGCCATGGTTAAGCCATTTTGATGCCTCTCACCTCTCCACCATAGAGTTTTCCATCACCCGATAGCCTGAAGGGCCCTTAACCATGGCTCCACGGCGCAAAACCGCCACATTTGCACACACGACCATGCTGCCGCATGGTCGGTTCCAACGCGTCTTATGGCTCCCGGCACTGAGTCAAGCAAGCCCGTTGTTGACGGTCGTTAAGTGTCAATTTTTACCGTCAACTAGACATGAAAAAGGACCTAAACATAATTACCTTCTAGATATAGGGCTTACACTAATGGAATTCCACGAGTTTTGGTGAATGTCTGTTTCTACAGGGTGTCAGCTGAAAATACCCAAGGAAGGCCCACATGTCAGGTTTACATAGAGATAATCGGGAACCGATGAAAATTCTGTAATCTGGAAGGTTCGAGAAGGCTCTGGACCAAACGGGAGCCCGAACCGGCTCGGTGGAGAGTCGGCCGACTCCCCCCTAGAGTCGGCCGACTGGGGACTTCAACCAATCGGAGTCAGCCTCGCGGATCCCTGTTCCACCGCCTTTGAGGATGAATAATAATCGTCCGTTTAGGTCGGTTTGATCCGAGGGCTGTGGTGCATCTTAGAGGGCTATATAAGCAGGGCCCCCGGCCCCCGGAGGAGGCAATCCCTTAAACCCTAATTCATTATCTCCCGGGGGATCGAGTTGTAGAGGCGTCCCTTGAATGGATGACTTCTCCTCTCTAGAGAATTAGAGCTAGACATTCCAATGTAGTAGATTAGATCTAGATGAGAGTTAGGGAGAGTGGAGCTACGCTCCGGTTCGGAGAAGTCTTCGGAGATTTGGTATGTCTTTGTATCTACTCTTTGTAAGACTTATGCTTTAATATATTTATCTTCTCTATTTACTTTTATGCCTATCTTGTGATTGTTAGTATAGTAGTTATGCTTTAGTATGGGATCTTCGCTCGCATCGAGTGCTCTAGTTATCCTAGGTAATTAGAGTAGTAATTGATAGTGTAGACATGGTGTCTAGACTAGAGGTTACTCGAGATTGCACCCAATCCCACGGATTGTTGTGGTAGCCCCGGGATCGTGACAGGTCCGACGGCCGTCGTATTCCACCTCGTTCGGGTTGGTGTTTGTAGGACCGTAGTCGGAGCTTCCTAGCCCCCTTCTCATCCATGTCTCGTGGCTAGTGTTTTGATGTCCCGAAGTGCTATTGTATGATTGCTATATCTATCCATCCCCTGTTATCATAGAACCAAAGTAATAGAGAAGTATATAGGAACCTTGATCTCTTCCGTTGTCCTCTCACTCGCTAGCTACTCATTTATCATAGAATTCTCATATGTGCTTTATTATTTATATTACCTTTTATATATATATCAATTACCCCCGCTTTAGTCTAGTTGGTTTACTAAGTTAGTAGATACATGATGGTGAGTTATCGAGATTCTTTAACTCTTGCTTCCCGTGGTAAAATATAAATAACGATACCTGGTTTACTCCCGGTAAAATGCTACAATGGTATATTCTCGTGCGCTTGCGGAATCCTTCTTATTTTATGTGCACTTAATTTATACCAACAAGAATTTTTGGCACCGTTGTTGGGGAAGCAATCGGTGTTAAGTTTTTGATAATGATCTTGATGTCTCGCTAATTTAGTGTATCACTAGCTTTAGTAGGATTACCCCTTGTTCTATTGAGTGTGGAATAGACAGACAAAAGATGTCGTTTCGACCTTCCGACAAGCTTCCACAAGACATTGAAGAGCCCGGGTCCCTCAACATTCAACATTCAACGAACCCCGCCATCTCACAGGTTTGTGTATACATATATATTATTCTAACCATGTGCGAGATTGGAGAAAATGTGGTCGTCACAATAAGTGATGAACATAGATGCCGCAACACTACTCACAAATTTCATCCCGTGAGTCATGGTAAGTATGATCAAGAACGGTGAGATAGTCTTGCTCATGGACTTTAAAATTATGAGTAGTTATCTTTTAAATTCTTGCACCTCACTACATGTTTACTTTTAAGAATTCATGCATCCACTCCACTCTTTTTGTTTGCTCATCCATTGCATGTTTAGTTTCTTGCATTCATTCATACGTTTTGCATCTAAAAAGAAAAAAATTCCTCACCATCACGCTCTTTCATCTCTCATCGCATCCCTTTTATTATAAAAAGATAAAAATATTTCTTGTGATCCCGTTAGAAGACATTTGAGTTAAGGCGCTTCTAGACAACCAAGGCTTAGAGGTTTTTATCACTAATGCTTAATCAGTTCCACAAGCTTTGTTGTCTATTTGAGCTTCACAGAACATAAAGGATCAAGAAGAGCTAAACAAGGAAGGACATCCAGTCCCTCGTCGGAGTGCTGCCCGTGACACTTGAACACCGTCTCAAACGGCAACTATCTACGACACTCCGGGAGGACTCGAACGTCTTCATTGCCCGTCGGCAACATCGCGAGACTATGTCAACATCTAGCTTGGGGAGGGCATCCCTCGTGTACCAAGCTAAGTGTTTCCAACTTATCTATCTATGCTTTGTTAGAGTTTGCTTTGTTAAAACAACTAAAAAAAAGAAAAGAAGATGCATAACTATAGAAACCCGAAAGATTTCTTTTCTACTTTTGGAGAGTTCTTGTAGTCTTGTCTTAAAAGTGATCCCTAGAATAAACTCTACATGGAGATGATGAATAGTTGCTCGCCGTAATTCCTTTCAAGTACCTAGTTTTCAACCTTGCACTCTCCCGAGTTTTGGACACAACCGTTTAGATTTGAGATTTGCTCAACCTGAAACTTGTGGGTAGCAAACACTTGATCTAAGTCTAGGTGGTTGACGGGTATGATATGGGAAGGTTTTGAGCTGTCATGTCCATCTTGCTCCTAGAGATGCTAGAGTTCGAGAATTTATCTTTGAAAATCTTAAATTTTTGCATGATGAGTTCCTTTATGACGAGAGTTCAAATTCCTACCACAAACATATATTCATGCTTACTAGATTAGGAAGACACATCTATTTATATAGATCATAATGTAGGCATTGAGTGTAGTCTTTATAGGCATTGAGTGTGGTTATGCCGTGGACTCATAAGGAATCAACCATGCGCTTAAAGTCAATACTATGTGCTCTCCATCCATTGATCTATGCTACTTCGTCCTCGAAGCATGCACCCATTTTATAAATACTACTTTCATTCTCGTGCTACTGTCCCTAGAAGTACCACCCATATATAGATCCATATCCACCACATATTGTGCTATCTCTACCCTAGAGATATGCATCTCGTGCCGCTCCTACCCCGGGAGTACGCATTCCCCCATATATTGTGCTTGTCTCTACCCCGGAGATACGCACTTATGCTGCTCCTACCCTGGGAGTACGCATCCATCCATCCATCCATCCATCCACATATACACACGCCACTCATTTCACTTCATCCAGAAAAGGTTCTACTCCTATCCTGGGAGTGAACATCTAGAAATAATCATCACCATTCCATTTGCCTACATAAAAGCTCCAAATCATTATCATTTCAAGTTATACACTCCCCGTTGCTAAAGTTCGTTTTCAGAGGATTGGTTGCTCTAAAAAAAAGAGAGAGAGAAAAAAAGAAGAAAGAAAAAAAAAAGAAAGAAAGAAAGAGTAGCCAAGTCCTTCCTTTCAAGAAGTTTCAAGGTTTCCAAATAAAGGGAGTCATGTTATCCCCAAAGGAGCAAGTGTAGAAGTAGATGTTCACCAAGTGATCACCCCTCATAATCATTTCCTTATCATCGTCATCCTATCATCATCTTATCATCCATTTCCTCATTCACATGCACATATGACTTTATTATTATTTTAGTTCCTATTGGATCCATGTCTTAACCGTGCAATATATGCAAGTGAGTTTGAGTGTCTCTCCACCTATGAGCTCCACATAAGCCTATTAGAAAGTAGGGTGAGAGAGAAAGGCACTTTCCATTATGCCTTAGTTCCATAAATACCACATATTTTGAGAGAAGAGAGAAGGCATACGCTACACACATGCCTTGGAGAGGATCTAAAAATACCACAAATGAGAGACCTGAAAGGTTCATACAAGGAACTCTGAGTTTTATTTCAAAACTTCGCAAAAACTCCAGAATAATAGTTGATCAAAGAGTGAGAAACATGGCGCTTGACTTGACTGTTCTATCTTTCAACTGCTCAAGACCCAAGTCACGGTTACAAGCCCCATGGTGAAAGGTAATATGAGTAAGTTTTGAGTCAGAATAGTTTATTCTAATTCAGAGGAGAGTTCTTGTTTGAACGCATGAGTACTTTTGCGGCATGAAAGCATTGTAGCAACTCCTGATCCACACTGAGTTTATCTTTGCTCAGGGACGAGCAAAAGTTAAGCTTGGGGGAGTTGTTGACGGTCGTTAAGTGTCAATTTTTACCGTCAACTAGACATGAAAAAGGACCAAAATATAATTACCTTCTAGATATAGGGCTTACACTAATGGAATTCCACGAGTTTTGGTGAATGTCTGTTTCTGCAGGGTGTCAGCTGAAAATACCCAAGGAAGGCCCACATGTCAGGTTTACATAGAGATAATTAGGAACCGGTGAAAATTCTATAATCTGGAAGGTTCAAGAAGGCTCTGGACCAAACGGGAGCCCAAACCGGCTCGGTGGAGAGTCGGCCGACTCCCCCTAGAGTCGGCCGACCGGGGACTTCAACCAATCGAGTCGCCCCACGGATCCCCGTTCCACCGCCTTTGAGGATGAATAATAATCGTCCATTTAGGTCGGTTTGATCCGAGGGCCGTGGTGCATCTTAGAGGGCTATATAAGCGGGGCCCCGGCCCCCGGAGGAGGCAATCCCTTAAACCCTAATTCATTATCTCCCGGCGGGATCGAGTTGTAGAGGCGTCCCTTGAATGGATGACTTCTCTTCTCTAGAGAATTAGAGCTAGACATTCCAATGTAGTAGATTAGATCTAGATGAGAGTTAGGGAGAGTGGAGCCGTGTCTGGTTCCGAGAAGTCTCTAGAGATTTGGTATGTCTTTGTATCTACTCTTTGTAAGACTTATGCTTTAATATATTTATCTTCTCTATTTACTTTTATGCCTATCTTGTGATTGTTAGTATAGTAGTTATGCTTTAGTATGGGATCTTCGCTCGCATTGAGTGCTCTAGTTATCCTAGGTAATTAGAGTAGTAATTGATAGTGTAGACATGGTGTCTAGACTAGAGGTTACCTGAGATTGCACCCAATCCCACGGATTGTTGTGGTAGCCCCAGGATCATGACAGTCCTGACGGCCGTCGTATTCCACCTCGTTCGGGTTGGTGTTTGTAGGACCGTAGTTGGAGCTTCCTAGCCCCCTTCTCATCCATGTCTGTGGCTAGTGTTCTGATGTCCCGAAGTGCTATTGTATGATTGCTATATCTATCCATCCCCTGTTATCATAGAACCAAAGTAATAGAGAAGTATATAGGAACCTTGATCTCTTCCGTTGTCCTCTCACTCGCTAGCTACTCATTTATCATAGAATTCTCATATGTGCTTTATTATTTATATTACCTTTTATATATATATCAATTACCCCCGCTTTAGTCTAGTTGGTTTACTAAGTTAGTAGATACATGATGGTGAGTTATCGATTCTTTAACCCTTGCTTCCCTATGGTAAAATATAAATAACGATACCGGTTTACTCCCGGTAAAATGCTACAATGGTATATTCTCAGGCGCTTGCGGAATCCTTCTTATTTTATGTGCACTTAATTTATACCAACACCGTACGCCATGGTTAAGGCATTTTGACACCTCCGGCCTCTCTACCATAGTGTTTGTCGTCGCCGAGAGCCCGAACGGCCCTTAACCTCGGCTCCACGGCTCCGTAACCGCCATATTTGCACACATGACTTTGCTGCCGCACGGCCGGTTCCTATGCGTCCTACGGCTCCTCGCACCAAGTCAAGCACGCCCATGCACCATGGTTAAGGCGTTTTAACACCTTTGGCCTCTCCACCACAGCATTTATTACCGCCCGAGAACCCGAATGGCCCTTAACCATGGCTCCACAGCTCTAGAACTGCCATATTTGCACACACGACTATGCTACCGCACAGCCAGTTCTAGCATGTCCTATACCTCTCGACACTAGGTCAAGCACGACCGTATGCCATGGTTAAGGCGTTTTGACGCCTCTGGCCTCACCACCACAATATTTGTCATCACCTGAGAGCCCGAACAGCCCTTAACTATAGCTCCACGACTCCAGAACATCCATGATTGCACACACGACTGTGCTGCCGCACAGCCGGATCCTGTGCATCCAACGGCTCTCGGCACCGGGTCAAGCACGCCCGTACGCCATGGTTAAGCCATTTTGATGCCTCTCACCTCTCCACCATAGAGTTTTTCATCACTCGAGAGCCTGAAGGGCCCTTAACCACGCTCCACGGCCGCAAAACTGCCATATTTGCACACACGACCATGCTGCCGCACGGTCGGTTCCAACGCATCCTATGGCTCTCGGCACTGAGTCAAGCATGCCCATACGCCATGGTTAAGGCATTTTGACACCTCTGGCCTCTCTACCATAGCGTTTGCCATTGTTCGAGAGCCTGAACGGCCCTTAACCTTGGCTCCACGGCTCCCGTAACCGCCATATTTGCACACACGACCATGCCGCCGCACGGCCGGGCCTAACGCATCCTATGGCTCCCGCACCGAGTCAAGCATGCCCGTACGCCATGGTTAAGGCATTTTGACACCTCTAGCCTCTCAACCACAGCGTTTGTTGCCACCTGGGAACCTGAATGGCCCTTAACCATGGCACCACAGCTCTAGAACTGCCATATTTGCACACACGAATATGCTACCGCACAGCCGGTTCGTGCGTGTCCTACAGCTCTTGACACTAGGTCAAGCATGACCGTATGCCATGGTTAAGGCGTTTTGATGCCTCTGGCCTCACCGCCACAATGTTTGTCATCACCCGAGAGCCTGAACGGCCCTTAACTACAGCTCCAGGACTCCAGAACATCCATAATTGCACACACGACTGTGCTGCCGCACGGCCGGATCCCGTGCATCCTATGGCTCTCAAGCACCGGGTCAAGCACGCCCGTACGCCATGGTTAAGCCATTTTGATGCCTCTCACCTCTCCACCATAGAGTTTTCCATCACCCGAGAGCCCGAAGGGCCCTTAACCATGCCTCCACGGCTCCAAAACCGCCATATTTGCACACTCGACCATGCCGCCGCACGGTCGGTTCCAATGCATTTTATGGCTCCCGACTCGAGTCAAGCATGCCCGTACGCCATGGTTAAGTCATTTTGACACCTCCGGCCTCTCTACCATAGCGTTTGCCGTCACTCGAGAGCCGAACGGCACTTAACCTCGGCTCCACGGCTCCGTAACCGCCATATTTGCACACACGACTTTGCTACCGCACGGCCGGTTCCCGCGCATCCTACGGCTCCTCGCACCAAGTCAAGCACGCCCATGCACTATGGTTAAGGCGTTTGACACCGCTTTTGGCCTCTCGACCACAGCATTTGTTGCCGCCCAAGAACCCGAATGGCCCCTTAACCATGGCTCCACCGCTCTAGAACCGCCATATTTGCACACACGACTATGCTACCGCACAAGCCGGTTCCTACGTGTCCTACAAACTCTCGACACTAGGTCAAGCTCGACCGTATGCCATGGTTAAGGTGTTTTGACACCTCCGGCCCCACCACCACAATGTTTGTCATCACCCGAGAGCCCGAACGGCCCTTAACTATAGCTCCACGACTCCGAACATCCATAATTGCACACACGACCGTGCCGGCGCACGGCCGGATCCCGTGCATCCTACGGCTCTCGGCACCGGTTCAAGCACACCCGTACGCCATGGTTAAGCCATTTTGATGCCTCTCACCTCTCCACCATAGAGTTTTCCATCACCCAAGAGCCCGAAGGGCCCTTAACCATGGCTCCACGGCGCAAACCGCCACATTTGCACACACGACCATGCCGCCGCATGGTCGGTTCCAACGCGTCCTATGGCTCCCAAGACCGAGTCAAGCAAGCCCGTATGCCATGGTTAAGGCATTTTGACACCTCTGGCCTCTCTACCATATCGTTTGTCATCGCTCGAGAGCCTGAATGGCCCTTAACCTCGGCTCCACGGCTCCAGAACTGCCATATTTGCACACACGACTTTGCTGCCGCACGGCCGGTTCCTATGCGTCCTACGGCTCCTCGCACCAAGTCAAGCACGCCCATGCACCATGGTTAAGGCATTTTAACACCTTTGGCCTCTCCACCACAGCGTTTGTTGCCGCCTGAGAACCTGAATGGCCCTTAACCATGGCTCCACAGCTCTAGAACTGCCATATTTGCACACACGAATATGCTACCGCACAGCCGGTTCGTGCGTGTCCTACAGCTCTTGACACTAGGTCAAGCATGACCGTATGCCATGGTTAAGGCATTTTGATGCCTCTGGCCTCACCACCACAATGTTTTTCATCACCCGAGAGCCTGAACGGCCCTTAACTATAGCTCCACGACTGCAGAACATCCATAATTGCACACACGACCGTGCTGCCGCACGGCCGGTTCCAATGCATCCTATGGCTCTCGGCACTGGGTCAAGCATGCCCGTACGCCATGGTTAAGCCATTTTGATGCCTCTCACCTCTCCACCATAGAGTTTTCCATCACCCAAGAGCCCGAAGGGCCCATAACCATGCCTCCACGGCTCCAAAACTGCCATATTTGCACACTCGACCATGCTGCCGCACGGCCGGTTCCAACGCATTTTATGGCTCCGGCTCTCCGAGTCAAGCATGCCCGTACGCCATGGTTAAGGCATTTTGACACCTCCGGCCTCTCTACCATAGCGTTTGCCATCGCCGAGAGCCCGAACGGCACTTAACCTCGGCTCCACGGCTCCGAACCGCCATATTTGCACACACGACTTTGCTGCTACGCACGGCCGATTCCTGCGCATCCTACGGCTCCTCGCACCAAGTCAAGCACGCCCATGCACTATGGTTAAGGCGTTTTGACACCGCCTAGCCTCTCGACCACGCATTTGTTGCCGCCCACGAACCCGAATGGCCCTTAACCATGGCTCCACCGCTCTAGAACCGCCATATTTGCACACACGACTATGCTACCGCACAGCCGGTTCCTACGTGTCCTACGCTCTCGACACTAGGTCGAGCACGACCGTATGCCATGGTTAAGGCGTTTTGACACCTCCGGCCCCACCACCACAATGTTTGTCATCACCCGAGAGCCCGAACGGCCCTTAACTATAGCTCCACGACTCCGAACATCCATAATTGCACACACGACCGTGCCGCGCACGGCCGGATCCCGTGCATCCTACGGCTCTCGGCACCGGTTCAAGCACACCCGGACGCCATGGTTAAGCCATTTTGATGCCTCTCACCTCTCCACCATAGAGTTTTCATCACCCGAGAGCCCGAAGGGCCCTTAACCATGGCTCCACGGCTCCAAAAAAACTGCCACATTTGCACACACGACCATGCCGCCGCATGGTCGGTTCCAACGCGTCCTATGGCTCCCGACCGAGTCAAGCAAGCCCGTATGCCATGGTTAAGGCATTTTGACACCTCCGGCCTCTCTACCATATCGTTTGTCATCGCCGAGAGCCCGAATGGCCCTTAACCTCGGCTCCACGGCTCCGTAACCGCCATATTTGCACACACGACTTTGCCGCGCACGGCCGGTTCCTATGTGTCCTACGGCACCTCGCACCAAGTCAAGCATGCCCATGCACCATGGTTAAGGCATTTTAACACCTTTGGCCTCTCCACCACAGCGTTTATTACCGTCCGAGAACCCGAATGTCCCTTAACCATGGTCCACAAACTCTAGAACCGCCATATTTGCACACACGACTATGCTACCGCACATAGCCGCCTCGCATGTCCTATAGCTCTCGACACTAGGTCAAGCACGACCGTATGCCATGGTTAAGGCATTTTGATGCCTCTGGCCTCACCACCACAATATTTGTCATCACCCGAGAGCCCGAACGGCCCTTAACTATAGCTCCACAACTCCAGAACATCCATAATTGCACACACGACTGTGCTGCCGCACAGCCAGATCCTGTGCATCCTACGGCTCTCGGCACCGGGTCAAGCACGCCCGTATGCCATGGTTAAGCCATTTTGATGCCTCTCACCTCTCCACCATAGAGTTTTTCATCACCCGAGATCCTGAAGGGCCCTTAACCACAGCTCCACGGCTGCAAAACTGCCATATTTGCACACACGACCATGCTGCCGCACGGTCGGTTCCAACGCATCCTATGGCTCTCGGCACTGAGTCAAGCATGCCCGTACGCCATGGTTAAGGCATTTTGACACCTCTGGCCTCTCTACCATAGCGTTTGCCATCGCTCAAGAGCCTGAACGGCCCTTAACCTTGGCTCCACGGCTCCAAAACTAACATATTTGCACACACGACCATGCTGCCGCACGATCAGTTCCAACGCATCCTATGGCTCCTGGCACTGAGTCAAGCATGCCCGTACGCCATGGTTAAGGCATTTTGACACCTCTAGCCTCTCCACCACAGCGTTTGTTGCCACCTGAGAACCTGAATGGCCCTTAACCATGGCCCCACAGCTCTAGAACTGCCATATTTGCACACACGAATATGCTACCGCACAAATCGGTTCGTGCGTGTCCTGACTCTTGACACTAGGTCAAGCATGACCGTATGCCATGGTTAGGCATTTTGATGCCTCGGCCTCACCACCACAATGTTTTTCATCACCCGAGAGCCCGAACGGCCCTTAACTACAGCTCCACGACCGCAGAACATCCATAATTGCACACACGACCGTGCCGCCGCACGGCCGGATCCCCGTGCATCCTATGGCTCTCGGCACCGGGTCAAGCACGCCCGTACGCCATGGTTAAGCCATTTTTATGCCTCTCACCTCTCCACCATAGAGTTTTCCATCACCCGAGAGCCTGAAGGGCCCATAACCATGCCTCCACGGCTCCAAAACCGCCATATTTGCACACTCGACCATGCCGCCGCACGGCCGGTTCCAACGCATTTTATGGCTCCCGCCCGAGTCAAGCATGCCCGTACGCCATGGTTAAGGCATTTTGACACCTCTCGGCCTCTCTACCATAGCGTTTGCCATCACTCGAGAGCCCGAACGGCACTTAACCTCGGCTCCACGGCTCCAAAACCGCCATATTTGCACACACGACTTTGCCGCCGCACGGCCGGTTCCTCGCGCATCCTACGGCTCCTCGCACCAAGTCAAGCACGCCCATGCACTATGGTTAAGGCGTTTTGACACCGCCGGCCTCTCGACCACGCATTCGTTGCCGCCCACGAACCCGAATGGCCCTTAACCATGGCTCCACCGCTCTAGAACCGCCATATTTGCACACACGACTATGCTACCGCACATCCCGGTTCCTACGTGTCCTACAGCTCTCGACACTAGGTCGAGCACGACCGTATGCCATGGTTAAGGCGTTTTGACACCTCCGGCCCCACCACCACAATGTTTGTC
Source organism: Themeda triandra (assembly GCA_018135685.1). NCBI lineage: Eukaryota > Viridiplantae > Streptophyta > Magnoliopsida > Poales > Poaceae > Themeda > Themeda triandra. Next base: position 14,493 of record JAENPR010002370.1, on the reverse strand, counting down.
ATCACCCGAGAGCCCGAACGGCCCTTAACTATAGCTCCACGACTCCGAACATCCATAATTGCACACACAACCGTGCCGGCGCACGGCCGGATCCCGTGCATCCTACGGCTCTCGGCACCGGTTCAAGCACACCCGGACGCCATGGTTAAGCCATTTTGATGCCTCTCACCTCTCCACCATAGAGTTTTCCATCACCCAAGAGCCCGAAGGGCCCTTAACCATGGCTCCATGGCGCAAAATTGCCACATTTGCACACACGACCATGCTGCCGCATGGTCGGTTCCAACGCGTCCTATGGCTCCCGGCACCGAGTCAAGCAAGCCCGTACACCATGGTTAAGGCATTTTGACACCTCTGGCCTCTCTACCATAGCGTTTGTCGTCGCTCGAGAGCCTAAACAGCCCTTAACCTTGGCTCCATGGCTCCAGAAGTGCCATATTTGCACACACGACTTTGCTGCTGCACGGCCGGTTCCTATGCGTCCTAGGTTCCTCGCACCAAGTCAAGCACGCCCATGCACCATGGTTAAGGCGTTTTAACACCTTTGGCCTCTCCACCACAGCATTTATTACCGCCCGAGAACCCGAATGGCCCTTAACCATGGCTCCACAAACTCTAGAACCGCCATATTTGCACACACGACTATGCTACCGCATAGCCGCCCCCGCATGTCCTATAGCTCTCGACACTAGGTCAAGCACGACCGTATGCCATGGTTAAGGCATTTTGACGCCTCGGCCTCACCACCACAATATTTGTCATCACCCGAGAGCCCGAACGGCCCTTAATATAGCTCCACGACTCCGAACATCCATAATTGCACACACGACTGCCGCCGCACAGCCGGATCCCCGTGCATCCTACGGCTCTCGCACCGAATCAAGCACGCCCGTACGCCATGGTTAAGCCATTTTGATGCCTCTCACCTCTCCACCATAGTGTTTTTCATCACCCGAGAGCCCGAAGGGCCCTTAACCACAGCCTTCACGGTTGCAAACCGCCATATTTGCACACACGACCATGCGGCCGCACGGTCGGTTCCAACGCATCCTATGGCTCTTGGCACTGAGTCAAGCATGCCCGTACGCCATGGTTAAGGCATTTTGACACCTCTGGCCTCTCTACCATAGCGTTTGCCATCGCTTGAGAGCCTGAACGGCCCTTAACCTTGGCTCCATGGCTCCAAAACTGCCATATTTGCACACACGACCATGCTGCCGCACGGTCGGTTCCAACGCGTCCTATGGCTCCCGGCACTGAGTCAAGCATGCCCGTACGCCATGGTTAAGGCATTTTGACACCTCTAGCCTCTCCACCACAGCGTTTGTTGCTGCCTCGAGAACCCGAATGGCCCTTAACCATGGCTCCATAGCTCTAGAACTGCCATATTTGCACACACGAATATGCTACCGCACAACTGGTTCGTGCATGTCCTACAGCTCTTGACACTAGGTCAAGCATGACCGTATGCCATGGTTAAGGCGTTTTGATGCCTCCGGCCTCACCACCACAATGTTTGTCATCACCCGAGAGCCCGAACGGCCCTTAACTACAGCTCCACGACTCTGCATCCATAATTGCACACACGACCGTGCCGCCGCACGGCCGGATCCCGTGCATCCTATGGCTCTTGGCATCGGGTCAAGCACGCCCGTACGCCATGGTTAAGCCATTTTGATGCCTCTCACCTCTCCACCATAGAGTTTTCCATAACCCGAGAGCCTGAAGGGCCCTTAACCATGCCTCCACGGCTCCAAAACTGCCATATTTGCACACTCGACCATGCTGCCGCACGGTCGGTTCCAACGCATTTTATGGCTCCCGGCTCTGAGTCAAGCATGCCTGTACGCCATGGTTAAGGCATTTTGACACCTCTGGCCTCTCTACCATAGCTTTTGCCGTCACTCGAGAGCCTGAACGGCACTTAACCTCGGCTCCACAGCTCCAGAACTGCCATATTTGCACACACGACTTTGCTGCCGCACGGCCGGTTCCTATGCATCCTACGGCTCCTCGCACCAAGTCAAGCACGCCCATGCACTATGGTTAAGCCGTTTTGACACCGCTGGCCTCTCGACCACAGCATTTGTTGCCGCCCAAGAACCCGAATGGCCCTTAACCATGGCTCCACCACTCTAGAACTGCCATATTTGCACACACGACTATGCTACCGCACAGCCCGGTTCCTACGTGTCCTACAAATCTCGACACTAGGTCAAGCACGACCGTATGCCATGGTTAAGGCGTTTTGACACCTCTGGCCCCACCACCACAATGTTTGTCATCACCCAAGAGCCCGAACGGCCCTTAACTATAGCTCCACGACTCCAGAACATCCATAATTGCACACACGACTGTGCTGGCGCACGGCCGGATCCTGTGCATCCTACGGCTCTTGGCACCGGTTCAAGCACACCCGTACGCCATGGTTAAGCCATTTTGATGCCTCTCACCTCTCCACCATAGAGTTTTCCATCACCCAAGAGCCTGAAGGGCCCTTAACCATGGCTCCACGGCAGTAAAACTGCCACATTTGCACGGCAGCATGGTCGGTTCCAACGCGTCCTATGGCTCCCGGCACTGAGTCAAGCAAGCCCGTACGCCATGGTTAAGGCATTTTGACACCTCTGGCCTCTCTGCCATAGCGTTTGTCATCGCTCGAGAGCCTGAACGGCCCTTAACCTCGGCTCCACGGCTCCAGAACTACCATATTTGCACACACGACTTTGCTGCCGCGCGGCCGGTTCCTATGCGTCCTACGGCTCCTCGCACCAAGTCAAGCACGCCCATGCACCATGGTTAAGGCGTTTTAAAACCTTTGGCCTCTCCACCACAGCGTTTATTACCGCCCGAGAACCCGAATGGCCCTTAACCATGGCTCCATAGCTCTAGAACTGCCATATTTGCACACACGACTATGCTACCGCACAGCCCGGTTCCTGCATGTCCTATAGCTCTCGACACTAGGTCAAGCACGACCGTATGCCATGGTTAAGGCATTTTGACACCTCTCGGGCCTCACCACCACAATATTTGTCATCACCCGAGAGCCCGAACGGCCCTTAACTATAGCTCCACAACTCCGCATCCATAATTGCACACACGACCGTGCCGCCGCACGCCCGAATCCCGTGCATCCTACGGCCTCTCGCACCGGGTCAAGCACGCCCGTACGCCATGGTTAAGCCATTTTGATGCCTCTCACCTCTCTACCATAGAGTTTTTCATCACCCGAGAGCCTGAAGGGCCCTTAACCATAGCTCCACGGCCGCAAAACCGCCATATTTGCACACAAGACCATGCCGCCGCACGGCCGGTTCCAACGCATCCTATGGCTCTCGGCACCGAGTCAAGCATGCCCGTACGCCATGGTTAAGGCATTTTGACACCTCCGGCCTCTCTACCATAGTGTTTGCCATCGCTCGAGAGCCTCGAACGGCCCTTAACCTTGGCTCCACGGCTCCAGAACCGCCATATTTGCACACACGACCATGCCGCCGCACGGCGGGGCCAACGCATCCTATGGCTCCCGCACCGAGTCAAGCATGCCCGTACGCCATGGTTAAGGCATTTTGACACCTCTAACCTCTCCACCACAGCGTTTGTTGCCGCCTAAGAACCCGAATGGCCCTTAACCATGGCTCCACAGCTCTAGAACTGCCATATTTGCACACACGAATATGCTACCGCACAAATGCCCGGTTCGTGCGTGTCCTACAACTCTCTGACACTAGGTCAAGCATGACCGTATGCCATGGTTAAGGCGTTTTGATGCCTCCGGCCTCACCACCACAATGTTTGTCATCACCCGAGAGCCCGAACGGCCCTTAACTACAGCTCCACGACTCCGTAACATCCATAATTGCACACACGACCGTGCCGCCGCACGGCCGGATCCCGTGCATCCTATGGCTCTCGGCACCGGGTCAAGCACGCCCGTACGCCATGGTTAAGCCATTTTGATGCCTCTCACCTCTCCACCATAGAGTTTTCCATCACCCGAGAGCCCGAAGGGCCCTTAACCATGCCTCCATGGCTCCAAAACTTGCCATATTTGCACACTCGACCACGCCGCCGCACGGTCGGATCCAACGCATTTTATGGCTCCCGCCGAGTCAAGCATGCCCGTACGCCATGGTTAAGGCATTTTGACACCTCCGGCCTCCCTACCATAGCGTTTGCCATCACTCGAGAGCCCGAACGGCACTTAACCTCGGCTCCACGGCTCCCAGAACCGCCATATTTGCACACACGACTTTGCTACCGCACGGCCGGTTCCTGCGCATCCTACGGCTCCTCGCACCAAGTCAAGCACGCCCATGCACTATGGTTAAGGCGTTTTGACACCGCTGGCCTCTCGACCACAGCATTTGTTGCTGCCCAAGAACCCGAATGGCCCTTAACCATGGCTCCACCGCTCTAGAACTGCCATATTTGCACACACGACTATGCTACCGCACAGCCGGTTCCTACATGTCCTACAGCTCTCGACACTAGGTCAAGCACGATCGTATGCCATGGTTAAGGCGTTTTGACACCTCTGGCCCCACCACCACAATGTTTGTCATCACCCGAGAGCCCGAACGGCCCTTAACTATAGCTCCACGACTCTGAACATCCATAATTGCACACACGACCGTGCCGGCGCACGGCCGGATCCCGTGCATCCTACGGCTCTCGGCACCGGTTCAAGCACACCCGTACGCCATGGTTAAGCCATTTTGATGCCTCTCACCTCTCCACCATAGAGTTTTCCATCACCCAAGAGCCCGAAGGGCCCTTAACCATGGCTCCACGGCGCAAAACCGCCACATTTGCACGGCAGCTGGTCGGTTCCAACGCGTCCTATGGCTCCCGACCGAGTCAAGCAAGCCCGTACGCCATGTTTAAGGCATTTTGACACCTCTGGCCTCTCTACCATAGCGTTTGTCATCGCTCAAGAGCCTGAACGGCCCTTAACCTCGGCTCCACGGCTCCAGAACTGCCATATTTGCACACACGACTTTGCTGCCGCACGGCCGGTTCCTATGCGTCCTACGGCTCCTCGCACCAAGTCAAGCATGCCCATGCACCATGGTTAAGGCGTTTTAACACCTTTGGCCTCTCCACCACAGTGTTTATTACCACCCGAAAACCCGAATGGCCCTTAACCATGGCTCCACAGCTCTAGAACTGCCATATTTGCACACACGACTATGCTACCGCATAGCCAGTTCCTGCATGTCCTATAGCTCTCGACACTAGGTCAAGCACGACCATATGCCATGGTTAAGGCATTTTGACGCCTCTGGCCTCACCACCACAATATTTGTCATCACCTGAGAGCCCGAACGGCCCTTAACTATAGCTCCACGACTCCAGAACATCCATAATTGCACACACGACCGTGCCGCCGCACGCCCGGATCCCGTGCATCCTACGGCTCTCGCACCGGGTCAAGCACACCCGTACACCATGGTTAAGCCATTTTGATGCCTCTCACCTCTCCACCATAGAGTTTTTCATCACCCGAGAGCCTGAAGGGCCCTTAACCACAGCTCCACGGCCGCAAACCGCCATATTTGCACACACGACCATGCCGCCGCACGGCCGGTTCCAACGCATCCTATGGCTCTCGGACCGAGTCAAGCATGCCCGTACACCATGGTTAAGGCATTTTGACACCTCCGGCCTCTCTACCATAGTGTTTGCCATCGCCGAGAGCCCGAACGGCCCTTAACCTTGGCTCCACGGCTCCGAACCGCCATATTTGCACACACGACCATGCTACCGCACGGCCGGTTCCAACACATCCTATGGCTCCCGGCACCGAGTCAAGCATGCCCGTACGCCATGGTTAAGGCATTTTGACACCCCTAGCCTCTCCACCACAGCATTTGTTGCCACCTCGAGAACCCGAATGGCCCTTTTCCATGGCTCCACAGCTCTAGAACCGCCATATTTGCACACGCGAATATGCTACCGCACAAACCCGGTTCGTGCGTGTCCTACATGCCTTCTGACACTAGGTCAAGCATGACCGTATGCCATAGTTAAGGCGTTTTGATGCCTCCGGCCTCACCACCACAATGTTTGTCATCACCCGAGAGCCCGAACGGCCCTTAACTACAGCTCCACGACTCCGAACATCCATAATTGCACACACGACCGTGCCGCCGCACGGCCGGATCCCCGTGCATCCTATGGCTCTCGGCACCGGGTCAAGCACGCCCGTACGCCATGGTTAAGCCATTTTGATGCCTCTCACCTCTCCACCATAGAGTTTTCCATCACCCGAGAGCCCGAAGGGCCCTTAACCATGCCTCCACGGCTCCAAAACTGCCATATTTGCACACTCGACCATGCCGCCGCACGGTCGGTTCCAACGCATTTTATGGCTCCCGCTCCGAGTCAAGCATGCCCGTACGCCATGGTTAAGGCATTTTGACACCTCTGGCCTCTCTACCATAGCGTTTGCCGTCACTCGAGAGCCTGAACGGCACTTAACCTCGACTCCACGGCTCTAGAACTGCCATATTTGCACACATGACTTTGCTGCCGCACGGCCGGTTCCTGTGCATCCTACGGCTCCTCGCACCAAGTCAAGCACGCCCATGCACTATGGTTAAGCCGTTTTGACACCGCTGGCCTCTCGACCACAGCATTTGTTGCCACCCAAGAACCCGAATGGCCCTTAACCATGGCTCCACCACTCTAGAACTGCCATATTTGCACACACGACTATGCTACCACACAGCCCGGTTCCTACGTGTCCTACAAGAACCTCGACACTAGGTCAAGCACGACCGTATGCCATGGTTAAGGCGTTTTAACACCTCTGGCCCCACCACCACAATGTTTGTCATCACCCGAGAGCGCGAACGGCCCTTAACTATAGCTCCACGACTCCAGAACATCCATAATTGCACACACGACTATGCTGGCGCACGACCGGATCCTGTGCATCCTACGGCTCTCGGCACCAGTTCAAGCACACCCGTACGCCATGGTTAAGCCATTTTGATGCCTCTCACCTCTCCACCATAGAGTTTTCCATCACTCGAGAGCCTGAAGGGCCCTTAACCATGGCTCCACGGCAGTAAAACTGCCACATTTGCACACACGACCATGCTGCCGCATGGTCGGTTCCAACGCGTCCTATGGCTCCCTAAGACCGAGTCAAGTAAGCCCGTACGCCATGGTTAAGGCATTTTGACACCTCCGGCCTCTCTACCATAGCATTTGTGGTCGCCGAGAGCCCGAACGGCCCTTAACCTCGGCTCCATGGCTCCGTAACTACCATATTTGCACACACGACTTTGCTGCCGCACGGCCGGTTCCTATGCGTCCTACGGCTCCTCGCACCAAGTCAAGCACGCCCATGCACCATGGTTAAGGCATTTTAACACCTTTGGCCTCTCCACCACAGCGTTTATTACCACCCGAGAACCCGAATGGCCCTTAACCATGGCTCCACAACTCTAGAACAGCCATATTTGCACACACGACTGTGCTGCCGCACGCCCCCCTTCTGCATGTCCTATAGCTCTCGACACTAGGTCAAGCACGACCGTATGCCATGGTTAAGGTGTTTTGACGCCTCCGGCCTCACCACCACAATATTTGTCATCACCCGAGAGCCCGAACGGCCCTTAACTATAGCTCCACGACTCCAGAACATCCATAATTGCACACACGACTGTGCTGCCGCACAGCCGGATCCTGTGCATCCTACGGCTCTCGGCACCGGGTCAAGCACGCCCGTACGCCATGGTTAAGCCATTTTGATGCCTCTCACCTCTCCACCATAGAGTTTTTCATCACCCGAGAGCCTGAAGGGCCCTTAACCACAGCTCCACGTCTGCAAAACTGCCATATTTTCACACACGACCATGCTGCCGCACGGTCGGTTCCAACGCATCCTATGGCTCTCGGCACTGAGTCAAGCATGCCCGTACGCCATGGTTAAGGCATTTTGACACCTCTGGCCTCCCTACCATAGCGTTTGCCATCGCTCGAGAGCCTGAACGACCCTTAACCTTGGCTCCACGGCTCCAGAACTACCATATTTGCACACACGACCATGCTGCCGCACGGTCAGTTCCAACGCATCCTATGGCTCCTGGCACTGAGTCAAGCATGCCCGTACGCCATGGTTAAGGCATTTTGACACCTCTAGCCTCTCCACCACAGCATTTGTTGCCACCTGAGAACCTGAATGGCCCTTAACCATGGCTCCATAGCTCTAGAACTGCCATATTTGCACACACGAATATGCTACGCACAAACTGGTTCGTGCGTGTCCTACAGCCTCTTGACACTAGGTCAAGCATGACCGTATGCCATGGTTAAGGCGTTTTGATGCCTCCGGCCTCACCACCACAATGTTTGTCATCACCCGAGAGCCCGAACGGCCCTTAACTACAGCTCCATGACTCCAGCATCCATAATTGCACACACGACCGTGCCGCCGCACGGTCGGATCCTATGCATCCTATGGCTCTCGGCACCGGGTCAAGCACGCCTGTACGCCATGGTTAAGACATTTTGATGCCTCTCACCTCTCCACCATAGAGTTTTCCATCACCTGAGAGCCTGAAGGGCCCTTAACCATGCCTCCATGGCTCCAAAACTGCCATATTTGCACACTCGACCATGCTGCTGCACGGTCGGTTCCAACGCATTTTATGGCTCCCAGCTCTGAGTCAAGCATGCCTGTACGCCATGGTTAAGGCATTTTGACACCTTTGGCCTCTCTACCATAGCATTTGCCGTCACTCGAGAGCCTGAACGGCACTTTAGCTCGGCTCCACGGCTCCAGAACTGCCATATTTGCACACACGACTTTGCTGCCGCACGGCCGGTTCCTGCGCATCCTACGGCTCCTCGCACCAAGTCAAGCACGCCCATGCACTATGGTTAAGGCGTTTTGACACCGCTGGCCTCTCGACCATAGCATTTGTTGCCGCCCAAGATCCCGAATGGCCCTTAACCATGGCTCCACCGCTCTAGAACTGCCATATTTGCACAGACGACTATGCTACCGCACGCCTGGTTCCTACGTGTCCTATAGCTCTCGACACTAGGTCAAGCATGACCGTATGCCATGGTTAAGGCATTTTGACACCTTCCGGCCCCACCACCACAATGTTTGTCATCACCCGAGAGCCCAAACGTCCCTTAACTATAGCTCCACGACCCGCAACATCCATAATTGCACACACGACTGTGCTGGCGCACGGCCGGATCCTGTGCATCCTACGGCTCTCGGCACCGGTTCAAGCACACCCGTACACCATGGTTAAGCCATTTTGATGCCTCTCACCTCTCCACCATAGAGTTTTCCATCACTCGAGAGCCTCAAGGGCCCTTAACCATGGCTCCACGGCAAAAAACGCCACATTTGCACACACGACCATGCCGCCGCATGGTCGGTTCCAACGCGTCCTATGGCTCCCGACCGAGTCAAGCAAGCCCGTACGCCATGGTTAAGGCATTTTGACACCTCTCCGGCCTCTCTACCATAGCGTTTGTCGTCGCCGAGAGCCTAAACGGCCCTTAACCTCGGCTCCACGGCTCCGTAACCGCCATATTTGCACACACGACTTGCCGCCGCACGGCCGGTTCCTATGCGTCCTACGGCTCCTCGCACCAAGTCAAGCACGCCCATGCACCATGGTTAAGGTGTTTTAACACCTTTGGCCTCTCCACCACAGCGTTTATTACCGCCCAAGAACCCGAATGGCCCTTAACCATGGCTCCACAGCTCTAGAACCGCCATATTTGCACACACGACTATGCTACCGCACGCCCGGCCGTCCTCGCATGTCCTATAGCTCTCGACACTAGGTCAAGCACGACCGTATGCCATGGTTAAGGCGTTTTGATGCCTCTGGCCTCACCACCACAATATTTGTCATCACCCGAGAGCCCGAACGGCCCTTAACTATAGCTCCACGACTCCAGAACATCCATAATTGCACACACGACTGTGCTGCCGCACAGCCGGATCCTGTGCATCCTACGGCTCTCGGCATCGGGTCAAGCACGCACGTACGCCATGGTTAAGCCATTTTGATGCCTCTCACCTCTCCACCATAGAGTTTTTCATCACCCGAGAGCCTGAAGGGCCCTTAACCACAGCTCCACGGCTGCAAAATTGCCATATTTGCACACACGACCATGCTGCCGCATGGTCAGTTCCAACGCATCCTATGGCTCCTGGCACTGAGTCAAGCATGCCCGTACGCCATGGTTAAGGCATTTTGACACCTCTAGCCTCTCCACCACAGCGTTTGTTGCCGCCTGAGAACCTGAATGGCCCTTAACCATGGCTCCACAGCTCTAGAACTGCCATATTTGCACACACGAATATGCTACCGCACAACCGGTTCGTGCGTGTCCTACAGCTCTTGACACTAGGTCAAGCATGACCGTATGCCATGGTTAAGGCATTTTGATGCCTCTGGCCTCACCACCACAATGTTTGTCGTCACCCGAGAGCCCGAACGGCCCTTAACTATGCTCCACGACTCCGAACATCCATCATTGCACACACGACCGTGCCGCCGCACGGCCGGATCCCGTGCATCCTATGGCTCTCGGCACCGGGTCAAGCACGCCCGTACGCCATGGTTAAGCCATTTTGATGCCTCTCACCTCTCCACCATAGAGTTTTCCATCACCCGAGAGCCCGAAGGGCCCTTAACCATGCCTCCACGGCTCCAAAACTGCCATATTTGCACACTCGACCATGCCGCCGCACGGTCGGTTCCAACGCATTTATGGCTCCCGCTCGAGTCAAGCATGCCCGTACGCCATGGTTAAGGCATTTTGACACCTCCCGGCCTCTCTACCATAGCGTTTGCCGTCACTCGAGAGCCCGAACGGCACTTAACCTCGGCTCCACGGCTCCGTAACTGCCATATTTGCACACACGACTTTTTGCCGCCGCACGGCCGGTTCCTATGCGCATCCTACGGCTCCTCGCACCAAGTCAAGCACGCCCAAGCACTTTGGTTAAGGCATTTTGACACCACTGGCCTCTCGACCACAGCATTTGTTGCCACCCAAGAACCCGAATGGCCCTTAACCATGGCTCCACCGCTCTAGAACTGCCATATTTGCACACACGACTATGCTACCGCACAATGGGTTCCCGCGTGTCCTACAGCTCTTGATACTAGGTCAAGCACGACCGTATGCCATGGTTAAGGCCTTTTGACACCTCTGCCCCACCACCACAATGTTTGTCATCACCCAAGAGCCCGAACGGCCCTTAACTATAGCTCCACGACTCCGTAACATCCATAATTGCACACACGACTGTGCCGGCGCACGGCCGATCCCGTGCATCCTACGGCCTCCGCACCGGTTCAAGCACACCCGTACGCCATGGTTAAGCCATTTTGATGCCTCTCACCTCTCCACCATAGAGTTTTCCATCACCCGAGAGCCCGAAGGGCTCTTAACCATGGCTCCACGGCCGCAAAACCGCCACATTTGCACACACGACCATGCCGCCTCATGGTCGGTTCCAACGCGCCCTATGGCTCCCGGAGTCAAGCAAGCCCGTACGCCATGGTTAAGGCATTTTGCCACCTCTAGCCTCTCTACCATAGCGTTTGTCGTCGCTCGAGAGCCCGAACGGCCCTTAACCTCGGCTCCACGGCTCCAGAACCGCCATATTTGCACACACGACTTGCCGCCGCACGGTCGGTTCCTATGCGTCCTACGGCTCCTTGCACCAAGTCAAGCACGCCCATGCACCATGGTTAAGGCGTTTTAACACCTTTGGCCTCTCCACCACAGCGTTTATTACCGCCCGAGAACCCGAATGGCCCTTAACCATGGCTCCACAAACTCTAGAACCGCCATATTTGCACACACGACTATGCTACCGCACACGCAGTTCCCGCATGTCCTATAGCTCTCGACACTAGGTCAAGCACAACCGTATGCCATGGTTAAGGCGTTTTGATGCCTCCGGCCTCACCACCACAATATTTGTCATCACCCGAGAGCCCGAACGGCCCTTAACTATAGCTCCATGACTCCAGAACATCCATAATTGCACACACGACCATGCTGCCGCACGGCCGGATCCCGTGCATCCTACGGCTCTCGCACCGGTCAAGCACGCCCGTACGCCATGGTTAAGCCATTTTGATGCCTCTCACCTCTCCACCATAGAGTTTTTCATCACCCGAGAGCCCGAAGGGCCCTTAACCACGCCTCCACGGCCGCAAAACGCCATATTTGCACACACGACCATGCCGCCGCACGGCCGGTTCCAACGCATCCTATGGCTCTCGACACCGAGTCAAGCATGCCCGTACGCCATGGTTAAGGCATTTTGACACCTCGGCCTCTCTACCATAGCATTTGCCATCGCTCGAGAGCCCGAACGGCCCTTAACCTTGGCTCCACGGCTCCAGAACCGCCATATTTGCACACACGACCATGCCGCCGCACGGCCGGGGCCCAACGCATCCTATGGCTCGGCACCGAGTCAAGCATGCCCGTGCCATGGTTAAGGCATTTTAACACCTCTAGCCTCTCCACCACAGCGTTTGTTGCCGCCCGAGAACCCGAATGGCCCTTAACCATTGCTCCACCGCTCTAGAACTGCCATATTTGCACACACGTATATGCTACCGCACAGCCGGTTCGTGCGTGTCCTACAGCCTTCTGACACTAGGTCAAGCATGACCGTATGCCATGGTTAAGGCATTTTGATGCCTCGGCCTCACCACCACAATGTTTGTCGTCACCCGAGAGCCCGAACGGCCCTTAACTATAGCTCCACGACTCCGCAACATCCATCATTGCACACACGACCGTGCCGCCGCACGGCCGGATCCCCGTGCATCCTATGGCTCTCGGCACCGGGTCAAGCACGCCCGTACGCCATGGTTAAGCCATTTTGATGCCTCTCACCTCTCCACCATAGAGTTTTCCATCACCTCGAGAGCCCGAAGGGCCCTTAACCATGCCTCCACGGCTCCAAAACCGCCATATTTGCACACTCGACCATGCCGCGCACGGTCGGTTCCAACGCATTTTATGGCTCCCGGCTCGAGTCAAGCATGCCCGTACGCCATGGTTAAGGCATTTTGACACCTCTGGCCTCTCTCTACCATAGCGTTTGCCGTCACTCGAGAGCCCGAACGGCACTTAACCTCGGCTCCACGGCTCCGTAACCGCCATATTTGCACACACGACTTGCCGCCCGCACGGCCGGTTCCTACGCATCCTACGGCTCCTCGCACCAAGTCAAGCACGCCCATGCACTATAGTTAAGGCATTTTGACACCGCCGGCCTCTCGACCACAGCATTTGTTGCCGCCCAAGAACTCGAATGGCCCTTAACCATGGCTCCACCGCTCTAGAACTGCCATATTTGCACACACGACTATGCCACCGCACAGTTTCCTACGTGTCCTACAAACTCTCGACACTAGGTCAAGCACGACTCAGTATGCCATGGTTAAGGCGTTTTGACACCTCCGGCCCCACCACCACAATGTTTGTCATCACCCGAGAGCCCGAACGGCCCTTAACTATAGCTCCATGACTCCGAACATCCATAATTGCACACACGACTGTGTGCCGCGCACGGCCGGATCCCCGTGCATCCTACGGCTCTCGGCACCGGTTCAAGCACATTCGTACGCCATGGTTAAGCCATTTTGATGCCTCTCACCTCTCCACCATAGACTTTTCGATCACCCGAGAGCCCGAAGGGCCCTTAACCATGGCTCCACGGCAAGAAACCGCCACATTTGCACACACGACCATGCCGCCGCATGGTCGGTTCCAACGCGTCCTATGGCTCCCGACCGAGTCAAGCAAGCCCGTACGCCATGGTTAAGGCATTTTGACACCTCCGGCCTCTCTACCATAGCATTTGTCGTCGCCGAGAGCCCGAACGGCCCTTAACCTCGGCTCCACGGCTCCGAACCGCCATATTTGCACACACGACTTTGCCGCCGCACGGCCGGGTTCCTATGCGTCCTACGGCTCCTCGCACCAAGTCAAGCACGCCCATGCACCATGGTTAAGGCGTTTTAACACCTTTGGCCTCTCCACCACAGCGTTGTATTACGCCCCGAGAACCCGAATGGACCTTAACCATGGCTCCACGGCTCTAGAACCGCCATATTTGCACACACGACTATGCTACCGCACGCCGGTTCTCCGCATGTCCTATAGCTCTCGACACTAGGTCAAGCACGACCGTATGCCATGGTTAAGGCGTTTTGACGCCTCCGGCCTCACCACCACAATATTTGTCATCACCCGAGAGCCCGAACGGCCCTTAAATATAGCTCCACGACCTGAACATCCATAATTGCACACACGACCGTGCCGCCGCACGCCCGATCCCGTGCATCCTACGGCTCTCGACCGGGTCAAGCACGCCCGTACGCCATGGTTAAGCCATTTTGATGCCTCTCACCTCTCCACCATAGAGTTTTTCATCACCCGAGAGCCCGAAGGGCCCTTAACCAC
>JAENPR010001658.1:0-128542 GCA_018135685.1 Themeda triandra | reverse complement strand
ATCGTCCGATTGGAGTGGGAGGACACTTGCCGGCGGATGACCGAGACCATCACCGGTACTTGTTCTTCTACCATTGGTTGATTTCCGTTCTTCTTGATCTCGCTTACTCAGTCCCGTCTTGTTTTCCTTTGCGAGACCTCAACGCGGAGCCGGACCGCCCCGAGGTTGGCGGCGGCACGGCGGCGGCCAACCACGTGAACGCCCGAGGGCGACCTTGCGAGATCGCCTCGAGGCGGTGCTGGTCGGATCGACCGGGTGCCCTTCCACGGTGTGCGCCTCGGCACCGCGCTTGTCAGCGGGGATGTCGTCTGGACCCGGGGACGACTACGCTCCGATGCCGACCGGCTTCCGGGGTGGGCTTCCCCACGAGGTCGACGGCATCGAGGGCCTCGGTGGCGTCGGCGGACCACGCCAACGCCATGGCCAACGCCACCCAGCCCGAGTCCGTCCTCAACAAGCTCTTCAGGAAGAGGAGTAGCTTGTACTAGGGCTGCGCGGGTTGTAAATAAAAATTTTAATGAAGAATGTTGGTCTTCTTCTTGTTCTTGCTTGTCTCCGTGATGGTATTCATCTGTCGCATTTGCTTTTTTCAAATCTTTCCTTAGCTAGAACTTGCGCAACACTCTTCCCGAACGAAATCTCCCGAATCGCATGACATCACCTCGGCCGATTAGATCTCTGGTCTGTTCCACGACTTGACGGTTTGTAGCGTAGTACTTCAATTCACTTTATCTTCTCCCGATAAACCTATCGGTGAGAGATAAAACTGTTCACTTATACTTTAAAAATTGGCTAAAGCGATACAACCGTATCGGCTATTTGTTGAAAAGACGATACACACGATATCGGCTATTTTTTGCACTAGAGCGATACAATAATATCGGCTATTTCTCTCCAACTTCTTTCCTTTGCTCACGAAGCGATTTTATTCAATCGGCTATGCCACATTCACGTCATAGTCATAGTTAAGATCCAACCGACACTTGGATAAAACTTCTTAAGGTATACGCCATTGATGGCTCTAGTAAATTCTTCTCCAAATAAGCGTTTTCAATATATACGCATTACCGTGCACAACCCACAACCCGAAAAGGTCCTTCTCAATTTGGTGACCATTTGCCAAATGTCTTATCCTTTGTGTACCAATTGGCAATATCGTCTTCCAAACCAATTCTCCTTCGCAAATTGCTTAACTTTAACTCTCTTGTTGTAGTACTTGGCAACACGCATTTTATTCTTCTCGATGTTCTCTAAAGCTTTAAGGCGAATCAAATGCAAATCTTCAATTCATCCATCATTAAATCTTCATGATCTTTTACTGTCGAGGTCCTTTTGTAACTCAACTCTCCTTGATCGATTGCAACTCCCAAGGCATTATAGCATTATGTCCATAAACTTGCTCATATGGGGATGCTTGTGTGGATCCATGGCAAGCCATTCGGTAAGCCCATAATGCTTCATTAAGGACCAAGTGCCATCTCCTTGGCTTCTCATCGATCTTCTTACGGATAATCTTGATCATGATCTTATTCGACGCCTACTGCTTGGCCATTGGCTTGTGCATAATAAGGAGAAGAATTATACAACCTTATCCCCATGCTTTCGGCAAAGTCACAAAACTCGAAGAAGTGAACCCAGTCCCTTGATCGGTTGTAATAGTCTACGTGGGATCCCAAACCTATGAATTATATGCTCTTTGACAAAGCTGATCATATTTTCTCGATGTGACTTTTTTCAAAGGGATAGCTTCAACCCACTTGGTGAAATAATGTTGCCGGCAACACAAATTTGTGTCCTTTGCTAGATGGAGGATTAATCATCCAATTAAATCTATACCCCATCCTCACGAACGGCCAAGGTTTGATTATTGGATTCGAAGCCGGATGCGGTGCTCTTTGAACATTATCAAATATCGACAATCTCGACACCCTTTGTAATATTCAAAGCAATCCTCCAACATAGTCGGCCAAAAGTGCCACGTCATACGATTATCCACTTCATTTGGTAAGCCGGCGATGTGCACCACAAGCTCCTTCATGAACTTCAAACATAATCTTCTTAGCTTCTTCTTGACTCAAACACTTGAGCAACACTCCATCTATAGACTTGTGGTACAAGCCCATCATCAAGAAGTGCAATTTAAGGGCCTTATACACGAGTCTTCGGGAAACTTTTGAGATGGGTCTTTCGCATAACGATAATGTCACTTCTCCAGTCACCATTTATCGATCAACATTGAAAGCACCTTCTTCTGCATAGATTTCATGATTTTCCCGATATCCGAAGCAACTTGAGCCAATCTATTCGCTCCTCCATTGTGCTCTGGGTATATGATGCAAAGTTACCCTTTGAAAACCTCTTCAAAAGTTCCCGACATTGCTCATGATATTCTTGCAATATATCGTTTTTGCATTCATATTGCCCCCAATTGATTGATCACCAATTCGAGTCACCAAATACTTCATGACAACAGCCTTCACTTCTATTAACGACGAAGCCCTCTAAGTAAAGCCTCATATTCTGCTTGATTGTTAGTGACAAGATATTCAATTGAAAAAGCAAACTCAAATGTATGTCCACGTGGGGATACCAAAAGAATACCCACACCACCACCTTTATCACATGATGATCCATCAAAAAATAATGCCCATGGGGCAATGTTAATCATATCAACGAGATAAATCACGATCTTTGAGTAATAAAATCGGCAATTGCACTGTCCTTTCACTTGCTTTTGCCGACTCATACTTTAAATTAAACTACGAAGGTGCTAATATCCATTTGCCGATTCTTCCATTTAAAATCGGCATTGACAACATGTGTTTAATTACATCAAAACTAGATATCACCACACATTCGGCATTTAACAAATAGTGCCGAAATTTTGTGCATGAGTAATAAACACACAAACGAGCTTTTCTATAGCCGAATACCTTGTTTCGGGATCTAGTTTTCGGCTAAGGTAAGCTATTACCCTCTCTTTTCCATCAAACTCTTGCATAAGGGCCGATCCTATTGTTAGGCTATCGGCCGCCACATACGGCTTGAAAGGCTTCTCAAGTTGTGGAGGTACCAACACCGGTGGTGCCTTCATATATTGCTTGATCTCATCAAAAGCCTTTTGTTGTATGTCACCCCAGAGACAAATTTCTCGATCTTTCTTGAGCTTCAACAATGGAGAGAAAGGCAATACTCTTCGATAAATTGGATATGAATCTCCTCACGAAATTGATCTTGCCCAAAGAATAGCGCAACTCGTAAGGTTAGTTGGGGGCACAACTTTGTCTATTGCTTCCATGCTCATTTTCCCAACTTCTATCCCTCCTTTGTGGATCAAGAACCCCAAGAACTCACCGTAGAGCCTCCAAAAGCACACTTATTTGGATTCATCTTTAAGCCATGTCTCCTCGTGCACTCGAGTCTTCCTCAAATCGGCTAAATGTCCTTCATGGTCTCGGATTTGACTACCACATCATCAATATAAATTTCTACAATTTTGCCCGATCAACTCGTGAAAGATATAATTCATGGCTCTCGATAAGTTGCACCAGCATTTTTCAATCCAAATGTCATTACTATCCATTCAAATAACCCAATGTGGCCGGGACATCGAATGCGGTCTTTGCAATATCTTCAACTTGCCATGAAAATCGATTGTAGCCGATTGCCATCCATAAAGCCGATAACTTCATACCCTCTGCTGCATCCACTAATAAATCGGCCACCGGCATTGGGTAACCATCCATGGGAGTAGCTTTGTTGAGATCTCGAAATCTATGCATACTCTCATCTTCCCATTCTTTTTGTAGACAATTACTATGTTTGAAATCCAATCGCATACCGCATGGCCGAATAAAGTTTGCTTCAATCAGTCTTTCAACTTCTTTCTTTACATCGGCCAATACCTCCTCTTTATAGATTTTTAAAATTGGAGGTTGTTTGAAAGGATGAAATCCAGGTTTTATAGGCAACTTATGTTCAACAATTGATCGATCCAATCCAGGCATTTGTGTAATCCCAAGCAAAACAATCTTTGAACTCCTTCAAAAACTCTATTAATTTCAATTTATATTACGGGTCTAAATTTGCAATGATATACATCGGCCTTGACTTTGTATTATCACCAACATTGATCTCTTCTAACTTGTCGGCGACATGAAACCACGACCCGACTTGCCTTTGTTGCCATCGATTGGATTGCCCATTAAAAGTTACCGTCGAGCCGACGCTTGGATCATTTGTTGATCTCTATCGAACACATTGACGGGACCTTCTTTCCATTTCTTACCCGAAAGGCAATCTTGTCCATCGTACTCCCAATAAGCGAGGCTCGGAAGTTGCAACACTCACTGAATCATCAGCTTGAACAATCTCTACATCATCTCCTATCCACTGAATAAGAATTTGATGCATAGTTGAGGGTACACAGCAATTAGCATGGATCCAGTCCCTTCCAAGAAGCATGCTATATGCCCCCTTGCCATCAATGACAAAGAAAGTAGTGATCAAAGTCTTGGATCCAATCATCGGTTCCACATGTCTTGCTCCACGAGTATCGAAGCATTGCCGCAAAATCTCTAAGGATCATGTCGATGCCGCAACAAATCCTCACTTGTCATACCAAGCTTTACGAAAGTAGCATAGGGCATAATATTGATAGCGGCCCTCCATCAACAAGCATCTTGGTTAAAGGCTTGCCATTGACATATCCCTTCGGGTATAATGGTTTCGGATGACGGTTTTTAATCGGCTTGTCAAAGACCGCTTGCCGAGTCAACACAAGTTGAGCCATTAGGTCTCGGCATTCGGTTTCATCAAAGTCTCGAGTACACTTCATCTTGAACTTCTTGATCTTCGGGGCTCTAAACTCCAATGGGATAAAGAACACCATGTTAGTATCGGCCCGAAGGACCTTTGTCCATCATCCTTTTTCTTAGGACGCCACACTTTGGTTTCTTTTCGCTAATTCTGCTTTCAGCTCTTGATTCCTCAAACGCCGAACTCTTCTCTTTCCGGCTTTTCCTCAAACCGGGAGGGCACCATTGACCTCTTTGCCACACTTATGAGCTCTCTTCCGCATTATGAGCCTTCTTTGTGAGCCCAAGCTTGGTCTAAATCTTTTCCTCCGATGTCCATCAAAATAGGCGCCGATCGTTCTGCGGAACTTTCATCCCAAGTCTATCATGAACGGGACGGTTGACTCGAGATTGCCTTGTACTTCCGAATATTGATCACGCATTCGGGGCAATTGTTCCCCGAGGTGCAACTTCAAGCCTTCATTCCAACAATGCCGAAGAAGGAACGGTTCCAATGCGACTGCTCTTGTTCTCTCCTGTCTCTTCTTGTTCTCTTTGGCGCACCTCGCCTCATATCTTCGACGCTCTACCATGAATCTGCGTTCCTCTTCAATGTATCTTGTTGCACCTCATCATACTCCATCTCCTTTTCCTCTCGCCACTTATTCAACAAGTGTTGTCTTTGTAACTTCTGCGCTTTGGCTCGCCGTGTATTCGGCAATTTCCTTAGCATCTGAAGTCCGACCCTTCTCTGTTCGGCTATTTCGAACCGTACTTGTTGCACTTCCTCCTTGGTAACTTGCCGATTAGGGTCAAACGGCACCACTCTCCTTGGCTCTTTCGTAGTCGAACCTTCATCTTTCCTTTTCCTTGGACTCACTTGGCATCAACCATGCCTATAGAGAAAGAGACCATGTTCGAGGGAATGGGTTTTTGTCTACTTTCATTTTGCCATCAAATCTCAAGTGTCCATCTTGAATAGCTTTCGAATCTTTACTCGAACACTCGGCAATCATTGATATGATGAGAACTTGTATCATGAAACCCACAAGATACTTCTTATCCTTTACCCCTTCCGAGTATGACATAGGATGTCCTTACCGCGGTTGACGCGTCCCTCCCGAATCGAGATACAAAAAGAGCTTATCTCCCCTTTACTGACATCAAAATCATAAGATCCCTTTTCTTTCTTCACCCATCGATGACTAACCAAAGTAGGCTCTTTTGTCCGTTCAACTCTGCGTGCTACTTCATCTTCATCTTCATATTCAGATGCTTCTTCTAGAAATCCACGATACATGTCAACAGTTGCACTTGTTCTTTTGAAAACGAGCATCTCTCCCGAACCCTTGGGCTTGATTGCTCATTCTTTGTCAATTTTTGTGCAAAAGCCGTCCAAGGTCTTCGAACTCCATGCCGAATAACTTGTCTCGATATGTGGCGGCATGCAATGACCAATTGTGCGAGTTGATCATCGGGAATAGTCGAGAATAGCACATATTTTCGCTTCTGCGAATCTACGAAGATACTCCATTGGTGTCTCAGTAGTCTTCATCCTCATAGCCCAAAGATCAACCATCTTCTTTTCATTGGTTCCTGTATAAAAGTATGAATGGAACTTTTGCTCCAATTCGCCCATGTTCTAATGGAATTGGCCGGCCGTGAAGCAAACCATGTGAAAGCCGGCCCCGTCGTAGACATAGGAAAATATCGATTCTCCAAGCTTCATCACTAGCGGCTTCTCCAAGTTGCATCAAGTACCCGCTAATATGTTCAATGGTACTAGTGTCATCTTGACCGAGAATTTAGTCAAATCTGTCGGTGGCTTTACTCTTGGTGGAAGAGCTACTCTATTGTACCACTTTCTGGAAAGGGAGATTTGTATGCATATGCTTGATTCTTTGGTTTAAGGCCGAACGATTCTTCGCATCATATCGGCCATTACGCCAGCGAACATCATTGGCATCTTGTGCCCCCCCCCTTCCGAAAGGTACTCTGACGCACTCATATACCCCGGATTCGGCAAAGCATTAAGGGCACTGTAATCGGTAAACTCATTGTACCCATCTCCATAAACACTCTTGTGCAATCTGTTTGCCACTGGAGAAATCTTGTAAGCAGATGCAGGTATATCTGTTGTTGCACCAAAAGCTACTTGGCCATGAGTTTGCTGCTTGGTCACAGGAGGCTTCTCTTTTTCATTATGAACAGCCCCATCCTTGCTTGTACCGATCATCTCTACTCCCCCAGTTGGCTTCCCTGAAGATTGCTGGGTGTTAAAGAACACTGGTCCACCAAGCTCTCCAAATTTTTCTTCAAAGTGCTTGTCAACTAACTGGACCAAAAGTATCAACCATGATTTTGCGGAAGGTGCCCAAAAAAGGCAGTGTTATGATTCAACATAGTATCTCCCACGGCCTTGTAGATGACTTGAACTACCCTCTCGCATCTCCTCTTCGTCGATAATATCGAGTGACCGGCCGAGAAGAACTCGTGGCAATGATTGCTTGACCATCACTTTGCCACTCTTGTTTTTGGAGAAAGACATCAAACACTTCTGCTGATACTGTTCCATTGCCTGTTCCACCATCTGGCGTTGCTCTGGTTGCAGTTCGTCCATGGTCACGTTCAAGACGTGACTATTGTCAATCTCCGATCCCATCCTAGACTGGGAAGTTGTCCCACTGGGCGTGCCAAAAAGTGTGTTGACACAAAATGTGGCGCACTGTGTCTCACACACAGCAAACCGGAAAGCCTAGCTTCAATCGGGTGCCGGGCATCGAATCCGGTGGCGTGCCGCCGATTTGACTCGAAAATCGACAAGGGATAAAACGGTAAGATCATAAGCTGGAACGTCTGGTGAGACCAGGCAGTTCCATCTTTTACGGCCCGAAGCCACTTACGACGACATATAGCTATAGAAGCTATCGCAACAGATTGCATTTCATTCGGCTAAAGTAACATAACTGATATAAACAGAACGAACTTGCCGAATACGGTAGATGAAGACATGTTTGAACAAGATTAAATCATTAAAGCATATCAAACTATATCTCAGGTTTAAAGCATCATCAAGCACTAACATCTAAGGATAAGTAACTTATAAATATAAATCCACTAAATAATACATGCATAGGCTACTCCAACTAGTACCGCACGTCTAGCCTTCATAAACCCGTCAAGCATAAACCCAAGCAAGCTAATCCACCGCATGATACCACTCGCTATGAATTTACACCACTCCTTACTATTAGATCAATCCACCGCATGATACAATCTAACAATAAAGAGCTAAAAGCACGTAATTACCTAACGAGATCTATAAATACTCGCTACATGTGTGAGCATAACCGTATCGGCAAGATTGCCGAATCGGGGTCCATGAATAAGGAACAAACAAGTAACATGTAAAAGGAGCCTATCGAGATTAAACCGATCTCTAGTCCACCGGATGACTAGCTCTAGAGTAACCCAAAGACACGCATCTGCCGCACGGTACCCGGTCTGTCAAGGCTTATCTACATATAACGTGAATGAACCCGCAACACGTGACAATCTAGATAGATCTAATTCGGCTATATGAGCTTGATCTACTCGATATTGAATAAGCATGAAAGGAACGATCAACAAGCCGAAAGAGTATCAATCTAGATTGGGCAAAAGAGTGTTGCAAATAATTAAACATTAAATAAAGCAAGCAACACGTGATAACTTAATGAATCTATTAGATCTTGCCAAATCTAAGAGAGCCGATAACTATCTTTACTCATGTCTTAATCCGCCGCACGATACAAGGCACAAGCAAAAACTTCCCATCATTAAGCTTAAATCCGCCGCACGATACTAAGCAAAACGGATGAGACTACTTGCATCATAATCTAAATCCGCCGCACGATACTAGACATGATAGCAAGGTTGCCGGGACTTACGGAGGTCGACGGATCGATTGGCCCTCTCGAAGAACTCGACGACACGACTAAAGGACTCGAAAGGTGGCACGTAGCCGGTTGTATTGATTTGGTTGTGAACCCTTATTACAATGGTCGAGGGCTTATATTTATACCCTGGACGAAACATGAGTCCTACATGCTTACGAACTATCTAAACAAAATTGGAAAGACAAAAATACGCTAACTCTATCCATAATCGGAGTCCTTGACCATCACGACTCCTTCCCTTTTCGATCGCTTCCCTTTCCTTTTTCCGCCTTCAAACGAAGCGATTGCCGACCGCCCCGGCCATTTGCCGAACACATGGAAATTAGCCGACCGCATATACATTTGCCGAATCTCTCTCTCTGCCGCACAAGGGTCCACCTGTCATATTCCTGACCAAATTCTGGTGTTAACACTTTGTTTCCTTATTCTTGAATAACCAGACGTTCTTGAATAATTATTCTTGAAGAAATTGAAGTTCCTTTCGTTATTATCTACTTGTGGCCTCTTTCTTTGCTTGACTCGGTTTCCTTCTCCTTTTTCTCCTCCATTGAAAAGGGAACAGTTTTATCAAACAATCTTGTAAAACCATCATTCATCGCCTATATGATAAAGTGGCTGTGGGCAAGATTGGTTGCTGCATTTCTTTGGCCTTTACATAATCTAGCGAAGATTCTAGTATACAAGAAAATTCATTCAGCAATCGGGATTTCAAAGGTATATTAATTTTGCTTATATTCTTATTTCTTTGTTGCATCAATGATCCTTGCAATTGTAAGTGTAACCTGAACTTTCTTAACACCTACTTAACAAATACTTAGTAAGTCACCTAGTTTCCGTGATAACTTGCAGGCTGGTATTAGTGGCGGTGGAAGCCTTCCGATGCATGTTGATAAGTTTTTTGAGGTAAGGGTTATCAATAAACTTCTTATTTAAATGACAGTAGCTTTATCAATGTTCTGCTCTTTCAGGCCATTGGCATTAAATTACAAAATGGCTATGGTCTTACTGAGACTTCTCCTGTTGTTGCTTGTAGACGACCATTCTGTAATGTAAGATGAGAAATGCTTGTTTTATTTACTAATTGGATATAGTCTTGCATACTGTTTCCTATTTGTTACATGCGATAAGTCGATTATACTAACATTAAGTGTGTATGTCGCTTGAAGGTTCTTGGGACAGTTGGCCCCCCAACAAAGCATACTGAAATCAAGGTTTTTGACATAGAGACTGGTGAGATGCTTCCAGATGGTTCAAAGGGGATTGTGAAAATTAAAGGACCGCAAGTAATGAAGGGATACTATAAGGTTCTACTTTCCTTTGCTGAACAAATCAATTGCCACATCTAAATTAGATTGCTGATGTTCCATTAACATGATGCTGGTCGAATTAACACATTCTTTTGGTAGAAATGGACTAATAATTTTTCTTCTTAAGAATGAATTAGTTCTATGTGGAACACTTTTTTAAATTCTCTGTACTTAAAGTCAGCTAAGAATATGGCCCAGAGTTATTAACAACCTGATATCTTTGCTTCAATAGTTGACAAAATGAGGAACTTTAGTATTCCTATAATTTCATGTTTTATTTAATATATTAATCCTTCTGAATGGTATTGATGGACATAGCCGAAAGTGAAATGCACATTAAGAACCAAGCATCTAAATCATAGAATCCATGTTTCGGCTCCATGCACAGAACAATAATATTATTTGACCATTGTTCAGCTTTCTTGGAGGACTCATTTCATAATTCTTTGTTTGTCATTAGAATCCATCGGCTACAAATGCAGCTATTGACCAAGACGGTTGGTTCAGCACCGGAGATATAGGTTGGATTGTACCTCACCATGGAATAGGGCCAAGTCGCCAGTGTGGAGGGATGCTTGTTCTTGAAGGGCGTGCAAAGGATACAATAGTCCTATCTACAGGTTCAGATTATAATTAGTCTCCTTTTTCAGAATGGGTACTTTTTTTATATAAATCTATTCTTCGTGGTTTTTTTATGATTCTGTTGTTAAACTTACTGTTTGGTCTTTGATGTTGCACACATGAAATCTAGTTGATATCATGTAACTTCTTTTACTGACTTTGACCATCTGATTTGTAGGTGAAAATGTTGAACCTGCTGAGATCGAGGAAGCAGCCGGCAGGAGTAATTTGATTAATCAGATAGTTGTGATCGGCCAGGTAAGAGATATGCAGATATATGCCCAGCTGTAATCATCACTACACTCAATTCAGACCACTATATATGTATGGCACATATCTTTTTCTTGATGCAACTAGGGGAATATTCTGAAGAAAAATCCCATGTCATTATCTGAAAACTGTGATGTTACGGCCTACTTGATTGTGCGTGCATGTGTCATTTTTTTCCCTGGTGATGAGATTAGATTTGAATGTAGCAATGGATTAGTGCCACTGTAGTTACAAAGTTTGTGCCATTGTTCTCTGAATAGGATCAACGGCGTCTCGGTGCCATAATTGTTCCCAACAATGACAAAGTTCTGGCAGAAGCAAAAAGGTAGTCCATCCTTGGTAAGAATGGTGAACTAGGGAAAGATAAGGTCGTGAACATGCTATATGATGAATTGAAAACCTGGTGAGAGTTGCCCGCCCTCCTGTTGTTTCTCTCACCCTTTTGCCCTCTTCTTGCTGTTGGCAATACTAAAACATGGGTTAAAAGAATTGGAAAGAGGCACATGTAATCTGTTGACACTATTTCATGATTTTGATTGTTTGATTTCATTGATGACATCTATCATCAGAGGGAGCATGTAATTGTTTTGTTAATAAATTTCAGGACCGCGGATTGCTCTTTCCGTGTCGGGCCAATTATGATTGTTGACGAACCATTTACGGTAGGTTTTTCACTCATCGGGTAGTTATATATAAACGAAAAAATATCCTGCTTGGAACTTGACAATGTTTTTTATTCAGATTGTCTTGCTTGGAACTTGACAATGTTTTTTTTGTTCAGATTGACAATGGTCTGATGACACCCACCATGAAAATAAGAAGGGACAAAGTGACAGACAAGTACAGAAGGGAGATCGAAGCGTTGTTCAAGTGAGATGAGGAGTGCGTGCGCGTAACAGATCTATCGAGAGGGATGCATCCATCTGATTGAAACAAGTTCTGTTTGTTTTGATAAGTGATGAATAAAAGGTTACTGCACTATTAGATGTACAATATGGACATGCAATAAGTGACTGATCAAACTCAAAAGCACTTTTAACACTCAAGTTTACAGCGATCTTGCTCTGTGATTAAAAACTGATGCTGTCTATTGAGGTCGTAAACTCGTAATAATAATAATCTGGTATGATCATGTTATAATATTGCATTGGCAGCCGCAGCTAGCTATGGCTATGGTCATGTTGCGCTGTGAGGTGGCGCAGCAGCACCCACCCAGAAGGCGATGAGGACCGCCGCCACGGCCGCATGCAGCAGCCTGCGTACCACCGTCTTGCAGCAGCTGCTGCTACTCTCCTCGCCGTCAGACTCATCGTCACTGCCACCGGCTACCTGCTGCAGCTTCTTCATCTGCTTCCTGCTGCGCTCGTTCCGCGCCTTCTTGTCGCTGCGACCGTGCGTCATGGCGGCACCCCTCCGACGACGACGGCAGCCTTGGAGGCCGCTGCCACCGTCACCGCCTGCTGGTGCCTCTCTTGGCTGCCTCGTTGTCGCCGGGATCCTCGTCGGCGAGCACAGCCCACACGGTGGCGCTCGCCTTGGTTCCGCCGCCCGCAGCCGCTGCCATGTCGCCGGCGGACAGAGTGTCGAGCGATCGATCCCATCCGCAATCCAATCTATGACAACAACGCGATCAGACTCCTAGTAGTAGTAGACTAGTAGCCATAACGAACGCAACAGATCCATCATTGTTTCCTTTTCCAAGTACAAAACGGCAACAGATCCATCATTGTTTCCTTTTCCAAGTACAAAACGGCAATCGTTCGTACGTACCAATCGGAGTTTGTGTAGCCTTGCAACTTTTTGCAAGGTGCAATGTGTCGACGTACGTACGTACTTGCATACAGTCTGAATCCAACGCAAATACCAGTCCGGACTGATTTGGAACTCCAGAGAGAGAGAACGACAGGGTCACGGAAGGCATCTTTTTCCGAAGCGGCATGATTTCTGTTGTAAAATGAATGTAATGAACAGAGATTTAGGAACAACTGTTGCTTTCATTGATCTCTTACATATATATACATTGTGAAAAGATGTCTCTTTACAAGAGAAGGGTGTCTGTTTATTGGAACAGACACAATGAAGGGACATGCCTCTTCGTTAATGCTAACTGCTTAACCTTATCTCTAATCCTAACTGCTAATACGAAGGGATGAGATCATTAGTGAAAGGATGTGTGTGTTGGAGAATAGACGTCATTTCATAACACTCCCCCTTGATCGAATCTTCTTTGAGATCAATGTAGGCTGTAAGCTTGGATTCCTCGAAAAACCCCGTGGGAAAAATCTGAGGAATATGTATGCATAGATATGCTATAAAAACTCCTTTAAACCTCATAGGAAAATAAGGAGAAAATAGCATATATATATGTTCGTGATTTAAATAAATCACTATGTCATTGGTATCCCATTAAAAACCCTAGTGGGGAAAAAATATTGGAGATACGACATAAGGATGTCTCCTCCAAAAACCATTTAGGAAAAATGTGAGGAGCAATATGTAGTGATATGTCGCTAAAACTCCTATAAAAACCTAGGAGGAAAATTAGGAGAAAATATGACGACATATTATTGGTATTGCCTCTTGGATAACTCACTTGAAAACCTTTTCAGGAAAAAATCATAGATGAGTTGTGAGGGCAATATGTGTCTTTGATATTTCCCACAAAAACCCCGGTGGGGAAAATAGAAAATATGACACAAGCTTATGTTAATATTACCTCATTAAAAACTTTAACAAGAAACCTTGTGAGTAAAACTTGTGAAAGAAAAGAGTGTAATATGATGGTAGTACAGGTTGATATCTAGGGGATATCTCCCCCTGATTCTGGCAAATCTCGAAGACGCCGCATACCAATTCCACGTACTAATTTTTCAAATACCGAAGTTGGTAAGGACTTAGTAAATAGATCTGCGAGATTATCACATGACTTGATTCGCATGATGTTTATTTCCCCGCTTTCTTGTAACTCATGGGGATAAAACAACTTGGGAATAATGTGCTTAGTGATATTGCTCTTTATATAACCTTGTTTGCATCTGTGTAACACAAGCAGAATTATCTTCATAGATAATTGTAGGTGATTCCATTGAACCAATACCACATGATTGTTCCACGTTGTTAATCATTCTCGCGAAGCCATACGCATTCACGTGATGCCTCGTATAGAGCTATTATTTCAGAATGATTAGTGGAGGTTGCTGTCGAGTCCGTTTCAAGACTTCCATGAAATAGCTTTGTACCTCCATGTAGGAATACAAATCTGTTTGGGATTTACCGTTATGAGGATCGATAAGTAACTAGCATCGGTGTAGCCAATCATACCGGGATCATGATTTTTCTTAAAGAATAAACCAAGATCCCTTGTGCCATTAAGGTATCTGAGGATACACTTCGCTCCCGTCCAATGACGATGAGTTGGGCTCGCACTATGTCTAGCTAGTAAATTCACTGCAAATGCGATATCAGGCATGGTGCAGTTTGCAAGATACATAAGTGCGCCAATGACACTAAGGTATGGGGTTTCGGACCCAATACCTTTTCCCCAATATCCCGTGGTCTAAATTGATCTTTCCCTATTTCTAAGGAACGAACAACCATCGGAGTTTTATTAGGGTATGATTTATCCATATTGAATTTCTCCAATATTTTCTGGATATAGGCTGATTGATGCACTAAAATCCCAGAAGGACGGTGCACAAGTTCTAAGCCTAGGCAATATTTGGTCTTACCCAAATCCTTCATCTCAAATTCCTTCTTTAGATGATTACGTGCTTCATCTATATCCTTTGGAGTACCAATGATATTTAAATCATCTACATATAAAGATATGATGCAAAATCCCGTTCGAGATTTCTTTATGAAAACATATGGGCAATCATCATTGTTTGTGTATCCCTTCCTTAGAAGGAACTCACTCGATCGGTTGTACCATATTCGTCCCGATTTGCTTTAAGCCATATAATGACTTTTGAAGCTTTACACAATACATGTTGCGATTTGCGTTTGGATTCAGAATTTGGATTCCATCGGGAACCTTCATGTATATGTCCGAATCAAGTGACCCATATAAATATGCTGTCACCACAGCCATCAACTGCATGGATAGATGATTTTGAACTGCCAATGATATTAAGTATCGGAAAGTAATTCCACTCATAACTGGAGAATATATTTCATTGTAATCAATGCCGGGTCTCTGCGTGAACCCTTGTGCTACGAGCCTTGCTTTATATCTCACCACCTCATTGTTCTCATTCCGTTTCCGGACGAAAACCCATTTAAAGCCTACAGGAAAGACTTTGAAAGGTGTGGGCATTGCTTTTGTGAATACCCCTCTTTTAGTGAGTGAGGCTATCTCAGCTTGAATTGCTTCTTTCCATTGAGCCCGGTCCGAGCGCTTTTTGCACTCGCCATGGTCTTAGGATCGGATCATTGAGAAAGATTTACGCAAGCTGCGGAGAAGTCCTTGTCGACAACGGTAGTCTTACGATCATATGATTCTCGAGAATTAATGTAATTGACGGAAATTTCTTTCACCCCATTTGACGACTCAACATTTCCCAAAACTATGGAGTCGGGGTGTTCCGATGTCCCGTGATCGGAAATTTGGCTGCACCGTTGATCTCGGGTCGTGGATTATCCACTATTGGGTGTCTACCAACTTGAGGTTGGTTTGTATTTACTGATTTGGAGGACTTAGCCCTCGATTTCCTAATACGCTTACTTGGAGCATTATCCTTAGAAGCGGCCGTACTTCTCCCCCTCTTCTTTGGAAGTGGGGGTTGAATGGTTTTTATTGGTACCTCCACTCTTTCGGGCGCATTACGAGCAGCATAAGAGGATTTAGTGACACCCTTATAATCAGTAAATACTTCTGGTAGGTTATTTGCAATATGTTGCAAGTTTATGATTTTCTGAACTTGTTGTTCAGTTTCTTGAGTACGTGGATCTGAGGAGGAAATGCCTTGGGCATTCCAATTGATTTCCTGGCATTCGCTATGGTACTTGAAGTCTCCCCCTAATGCCGGGAAATGATCCTCATTGAATATGCAATCAGCGTACCGGGCCGTGAATAAGTCCCCTGTAAGAGGTTCGAGGTACTTGATGATCGATGGAGATTGATATCCCACATAGATACCAAGTTTCCTATGTGGACCCATAGAGGTACGCTTAGGCAGTGAGATCGGTACGTATACAGCGCAACCGAATTTTCGCAGATGGGAAATATTTGGCGTATTCCCACGTACTAATTGCAATGGGGAGACTGCGTGATATGCGGTTGGACGCAATTGAATTAAGTCGGCGGCGTGTAAGATCGCATGACCCCAACATGAAGTTGGTAGGTTGCAATTATGTAATAATGGTCTTGCAATGAGTTTAATTCTCTTAATAAGAGATTACGCTAAACCATTTTGTGTATGGACATATGGAACAGTGCTGAACTTGAATTCCCAAAGCCATACAATAATCATTAAAAGCCTTTGAGGAAAATTTAGCGGCATTGTCCATTCGAATTGATTGAATTTGATGTTCGGGACTTTGTGCTCTAAGTCGAATAACTTGAGCAATAATCTTTGCAAATGCATGGTTACGTGTCGACAAAAGTGACACATGAGACCATCTAGTAGATGCATCTATTAGAACCATGAAGTACCCGAATGGTCCAGACGTAGTTGTATGGGGCCACAAATATCTCCTTGAATGCGTTCAAGATATTTAAGTGGCTCATTTTGGATCTTAACGGCGATGGCCGTAAGATCAATTTCCCGTAGCGCATGAAGTGCACATAAAATCTGAAGATTTTGGGAATTTAGCGATATTTAACTCATGGCTATTAGAATTGCTGATAATTTTCCGCATCATCCCTACTCCAGGGATGGCCAAGGCGTTCATGCCAAGTTTTGAATGCATCAACATTCTGGAAAATTACCTTGTATGCAACATGTGGTACGGGTTTAATGTATGTGTAGTACAATCCAGACGGAAAAGAGGGAAATTGCTCAACAATTCGTTTGCCATATCCGCTATTTTTAGTAACAAGCAGAATTTCCTCATTATTGTCATCACGGGTTTCTATATGGAAACCATTCTGACGGATATCTCTATAACTTAATAAGGTACGCATTGAATCGGGATACAATAATGCATCCTCAATTGTAATTTGGGTACCCATAGGGAGTACGATGGTGGCACGACCACAACCAACAATCGTAGCATCGCTCCCAGCGATTGTCAAAATATTTCCTTGTCTTTTAGTAAGAGTTTGAAAATATTTTGTTTCCCTAAGAATAGAATTAGTGGTACCGCTGTCCACTAGGCATAATTCCTCTTCCATCAGATCAACCCCCTAGAAACTATATATAAATAAAGAATTTGGAATGAAACTCTTTGATAATATATAGAACACATACGTTATTTATTGAATATCAAACGTATATACAATATATTTATTGGATATCCAAACTAAGTAGCGATGACATTAATAATATTTACAACACAAAGGACATAAATTGTGCTTATTATTACAATCACTAGGACACAAAGACATTGGAATCTAAGGGATTGGGAGCCTATTGGAAGTCTCCAAATATGTCACTGGATGCATATTCCACGAGCATATTCCCTGTACCAGCAAGATCCTCGCCTCCTTGTATGTTGTTGTTGCTTGGTTCCATTGGAACTTGTTGCGAACAACCACCACATTCCCGGTGGTGTCGGGTTGAAAGTTGAAGTGGGCTTCATACTTAAGTCCCGGTGCAGCACGTCCGTGACCCACAGACTTTAAATAGAGATCAACAAGATGACTTGGGGTACGACATTTCTTAGTAGTATGGCTATAACAACCACACTTTTGACACACAGGTTTGTCATCCCTGCGTTTGGAAATGTTCTTACCCTTGTTGGAATCACGATTTTGGAATTTCTTGTTGCGTCTGCGCTGCATTTTACCTTTCTTGGGATTTCCCTTGTGATAGTTCTTTGGAGACCTATCATTAGCTTTGGGTTTATGTTGAGTATATGCATGTACTTCAGGCGGGAGCGGACCCAATGGGGCGCTGATTATTCCAAACCATAAGTTCGAATGTTTTTCGGCCTCAAGTAACGTTTGTATAAGCTCGAGAATAAACCTGGAAATGCCTTTCACGGTATTGCTTGTTGAAGAAACCTTTCGAGAGGAAGCATAGTAGACAAAGTCTTTTCTATCTTATCCGCATTTGTAGGTTCTTTGTCGCGAGAATTGCAACTTTGAGCAAATCCTATGAACGGCATGATTGTAATCACTCACGGTTTGAAATCCTCAGTAGCGAAGTTGCGTCCACTCATAGTTGGCCGCGGGCAATATGATTGCCTTTTGTTGTTCATAGCGTTGCTTAAGTGAATTCCATAAATTTCATGGATTTTCTTCCAACAAGTATTCAAACTTAAGGTCGGGATGAATATGTCTCCTAATGAGATATAGAGCTGTGTATACATGTTGATCTTCAAGTGGTGCAACCCCCTCTACGGGTGGTAACACCGCTCGGTAAAGTCCACGGGACGCAAGACTAACTTTTACGTCCACAGCCCATGTGGGATAATTGTGGCCGTCAAGAGCAAGCAAATCAAACTCTTCGACAGTCATGGATCCTACACGAGGTAAACCATCGAAACATTTTAAGTTATTAAAATGTTGTGGTGTGTTGTAATTTTGGGATGCAAAAATAAAACAAGATAAATCTTGTATTATTAATGGTGTAAAAATCTCATGTGCATAAATTATAAAATGGAGGTAGTCACCGTAAGGTGTAGACCTCGAATAGGGCATAATCTGTGTTTACGGTAGATGCCAAGTAATTTATACAAATTGTATGAACACGTCTTAAGGTAGTCATCAAGGTTGATGTAGACCTTAGGTAATCATCTTTGCGAAATAATGAAGACCAAATAAATGTTCTTAATCCGTGATGTTGGGTACGCACGTTGAGGATAATCACTAATATAGTGTAGATCCCGCATTAGCAATTATTGTGCTACCTTGTGTATGGCCAACAAACGATAGAGAACATGCATGTTTATACAATCGGTGAGAAAAATACACATAAAATGTCACATCCATTATTTAAGCGCATTGTGCTTTAAAGTTGAAAAGCATAAAGGGGCTTAAATAAAAATGATCGAATATATGAAATTTGAATTTGAAATCAAATTTGAAAAAGGGGACAAAACCCTAGAAACAAATATATGAAATTACTTTTGATTTTTCTAAATAACTTGAAAATCTTCAAATCTATGGAATGTGCATCTTTTCAAACCAAACATTCCACCAAAGAAAGTTTTTCCAAAATATGCACAGTTTTGAAATATGGCTTGAAAATCAAAGGGGGACGGTTTACGAAAAACAGTCTTTTCAAATTTGTTTGAAATTCTTTTTGAAAACTTGAAAAACTTTGCTCACCAACATTGAAGCTCTCATCAAGACCCGCAATTTACCTTTTTGGACCAACCCCAAATTCTTTATAGATTTTGAATTAGAGAAAAGGGGGTAAAAGTAGGGTTTTACGGAAAGACGAGGGTTTTGAAACGAATTGAGCTTGATTTATCTAGCACACTTCTAGGATATCAAAAGTAATCACAAACATCATCTCAGAAGCACATTCAACCTAGAAAAATAAATTTGTTTTACTTGATGCAAAACTTGGTTATCCTAAACAGGGATGCTTTGCAATGCAAATGATGACATGTCGGATTTTAGTTTACCGTAACATCAGAGATGTTACAGCCCTTCCCCCTTAAAGAAATCTCGCCCCAAGATTTAAAGCCTTGGTAAAGTAATGGAAAAGAAAATGTGTCAAGCAACACATCTCAAGTAAGAGAATAAGGCAAAGGGTTTTTACAACTCACACTAGACTAGTTACAACTCATAGAATTGTAACTTAGATAGAGGCATAAAACTCTGGGAAATTTTCTAACAGATAATCCTCCGATACCCAAGTAGCTTCTTCTTCAGAATGCTTATCCCACTGTATCTTGTACCACTTAGTTGTTCTGCTTCGAGTGACATGATCCTTCTAATCCAAAACTTTAACTGGGTATTCAGAATACGTCAGATCAGGCTCAAGTGTCAGTCCTTCAACATCAATAACTTTGTCAACCACTCGAAGACACTTTTTGAGTTGTGACACATGAAACACATTGTGTATTGCTGACAATTGTTCTGGCAACTTCAAACAATACGCTACAGGTCCACACTTCTGTATGATTTGAAATGGACCAATATAGCGAGGTGATAACTTTCCTTTAACTCCAAAACGGTTAACTCCCTTCATGGGTGATCCTTTAAGATAAACATGATCCCCTACTCGGAAAGCCAAAGGTTGACGCCTCTGATCTGCATAACTCTTTTGACGAGATTGTGCTTCTCTCATATTTTGTTGTATCTGTTTAACTTTTTCTTCAGTCTCTTTCACAAGATCCACTCCAATTTCTCCAGATTCTAACCAATTTAATGGAGTCCTACAATGATGACCATATAATGCTTCAAAAGGTGCCATCTTGATACTTTCTTGATAACTATTGTTATAAGAGAATTCTGCCAAGGATAAACATTCATCCCATTTCTCTGAAAAGTTGAGTGCACAAGACCTTAACATATCTTCTAAAATCTGGTTAACTCTTTCCGTCTGACCATCTATTTGCGGATGATAGGCTGAACTATGAAGTAGATCACTACCCAATGACTCATTGAAAGACTTCCAGAACTTTGACATAAATTGAGTACCTCTATCAGACACAATGGTCTTTGGTACACCATGAAGCTTCACAATATTACTCAAATATAACTTCGCATAGGTGGATGCAGGATATATGGTCTTAACAGGTAGGAAATGAGCTGACTTGGTGAGACGATCAACTACGACCCAAATAGAATCATAACCTTTGGATACCTTGGGAAGGCCTACAATGAAATCCATACTAATATCTTCCCATTTAGCTGCAGGGATAGGCAATGGTTGTAATTCTCCTCCTGACTTCAAATGAACTGCCTTTACTTTCTGACAAGTGTCACATCTAGCAACATACTGAGCAATCTCTATCTTCATCTTGGTCCACCAGAATCTCTATTTTAAGTCATGGTACATCTTATTGCTTCCTGGATGAATAGAGAACTTAGTGTTATGCGCTTCATCGAGGATCTTTTGACGTAGCGGGGACTTTTGGTACAACCGGACGATTCTTGAACCATACAACACCTTCTTTATCAATTTTGAAACAGATTCTTCATGCTTGCTAGCTTTTTCTCTAGCTTTTTTTTGATGCACTCAATGCCCTTATTATTCTTCGAGCGAGTAATGATTTGGTCTCTCGATAGTTGTTTCAATAGTGATATTAGCTAAACCGCCTTGTTGCACAATTTCAATTCCTAGCTTTTCTATCTCATGACATAAAGAAATATCCCATGGCTTCACTGTCAAACAATTGCAGTGATTCTTCTGACTAAGTGCATCAGCGACCACATTCGCTTTACTAGGATGGTAATGCACTTCCAAGTCATAATCTTTGATTAACTTTGACCATCTTCTTTGCCTCATATTCAACTCAGCTTGAGTGAAAATATACTTCAAACTCTTGTGATCTGTATAGATATGACAAGTATTACCCAACAGATAGTGACGCCATATCTTTAATGCATGCACAACTGCTGCTAACTCAAGATCATGAGTGGGATAATGCTCTTCATGTCACTTCAGCTGTCTCGAAGCATAAGCAATAACTCTGCCCTCTTGCATAAGTACACACCCAATACCAATGCCTGAAGCATCACAATAAACATCAAACTGCTTCTGGATATTAGGCTGTGCCAAGACTGGAGCAGATGTCAATGATTTCTTCAAAATCTGAAAAGCTTCCTCGCATTCAGGCGACCAAGCAAACTTGACTTCATTCTTCAATAACTCAGTAATAGGCTTAGCAACTTTGGAGAAGTTAGGAATGAACCGACGATAATAACCCGCCATTCCTAGGAAACTACGAACCTTATGCACTGTAGTTGGAGGTTCCCAATCAAGTATATCCTTTACTTTGCCAGGGTCTATAGAGACACCTTCAGCTGACAAGACATGCCTAAGAAATTTCACCTCTTTATGCCAAAACTCACATTTACTGAACTTGGCATACAACTGATGTTTTCTCAAATGTTCTAGGACAATACGTAAATGCTCTGCATGTTCTTCTTCATTCTTAGAATAGATCGAATGTCATCAATAAGGACCACCACAAACCGATCAAGCTCGGCATAAACACCGAATTCATAAGATAAGAGAAATGAGCCGGTGCATTAGTGAGTCCAAAAGACATAACCAGATACTCATAGAGACCATATCTCGGTAGTGAATGCGATCTTTGGAATATCTTCGGGGCAAATCTTGATCTCGATGATACCCGATCTGAGATCTATCTTGGAGAATACTTTCGCGCCTGCCAACTGATCAAAGAGCAGATCTATACGCGCCAGAGGATACTTATTCTTGATAGTTACTTCATTCAGCGGATGATAATCCACAACCAATCTCAGAGTTTTATCCTTCTTCTTCACAAAGATAGCTGGGCAACCCCAAGATGAATTACTATGCCTGATAAAACCTTTATCCAGCAACTCTTGTAGTTGTTTCTTCAGCTCAGCTAATTCAGGAGGTGCCATTCTGCAAGCTCTTCTAGAGATAGGGGCTGTTCCTGGTTTCAATTCAATTACAAACTCAGTATCTCTATCAGGAGGTAACCCAGGTAAATCATCTGGAAACACATCTGGAAACTCTCTGACAACAGGAATATCCTTGATCTCCTTTACTGACGTAGCACTGACTACCTCAACCTTTCGCTTAAGAGTTGGAAAGTGGATGAGAAGTTTAGACTTGGTATTAGGTAAGTTAATTCTCACAGACCTATTCAGAATGTCAATCACAGCTCCGTGCTGACTCATCCAATTCATGCCTATAATGGCATCTATTTCCTATTCTTTTAATACGATCATATTGGTAGGAAAGATATGCCCACCCGGATCTGCAGTGCGTCACGTACCATTTCTCCGTACACATACACCCCCGGCGATCGTATAAAGAAATCCTCTTTTGTTTACGTTATGGGAATGTCATGCTCCTTAACAAATCTACCATTGATGAATGTATGTGATGCACCGAGAATCAAAAAGTGTAATTGCGGGGTGATTGGCAACGAAAACATACTCATCATGACAGGCTCTCCCTCGAAATTTCTGCGGCTTGAATATAATAGACACGTCCTATCTTCTTATCATTCTTACCCTTTTGAGCATTCGATTCCCACTTTTGTTCGATTCTGTTGTTGTTGAGGAGGAGCAGGGGGGCTCTAGGAACATTGGGGTTGTACTTGCCTTGGATATGGACAATCTTTAATATAGTGGCCAGACTTGCCACGGTTGAAACATGGGTAGTTCTTTGCTTAGTGAGTTTTGGTTACGTATGCCGGGGGCATACGGCTATCGTGGTGTAGAAAGAGCCGCGGCGGGACAAAAAGATGTTGCTTTGCCAAGGCTAGAATTGTGGTGGACGAAAGTATGGGCGTGCATGATTATGGGGATGAAAAATAACCTTCTGATGCTTCTTGTTATTTCCTCCAGATGAACCAGAATATCCCTTCTTCTTGGCCTTTTCTTCCTTATGCTGCCTATTAGTTTCTTCACACTCTAATGCCATGTTGACAGTCTCATGATAAGAAAGATTAACACAAGCAGCCATCATGGTGTGGAGCTTGGAGTTTAAGCCTTGCACAAACCGTTCCTTCTTCTTTTCATTAGTATCCACACGATCAGGAGCATACTGAGCCAAGTAATTGAATTTCCCAACATAGTCCATCACGGACATGTCTCCATGCTCGAGTGCCAAGAACTCTTGCAATTTTCTCTTCATGATTCCCTTAGGAATATGATGTGCATGAAATTCAAGTACAAAACTCTTGCCAAGTGATTTGATGACCAGCGGCCGTGTCTTTGCTAAAAGATTTGCCCACCAACCACCGGCATTACCCCTTAGCCGCTGAGCTGCAAACTTTGGCTTCTACACCTCTGTGCATTGGATAAGTTCAAACTTCTGTTCCATAATACGGAGCCAATCTTTAGCTTCTAAAGGATCAGCTGCTCTAGTGAACACAGGCGGACGGGTATCTGTAAAATCCACATAAGCGGTCTCATCGTGGTTGTTGTGGTTACCCCGCCCATGATTGCCATGAGGCACATTCTGATTCTGGACTGCCATTTCATGGATCATCCGAGAATTTTCTGCAGTGGCATTAACAAGTGCAGCAATAGCTTCTGCCAATGTTGGTGGAACATGTGGTGGGTAGGGAGCATGTTCCCCAACTGGAGGTGTGCCAGGCATCTGTTGCATAAACAAACCAACCTTATTCACATGACTTTATTGAACTTGAAAAGCAGATACACACTACAAGTACATAAGCCGTACTTATAATACATTATTTTTGTTACAGAGTCTACTCATAGACTTAGCAACCCAACCCATACTAAGGTTTCTGAGAAAACAAGGGAACTACTATATTACATACTGCCACACAATTTCCATCTTCACACCTCGTTGTCACTTGGAATCATTGGTTCATACTCATCCTCACTGTCACTCATAGGAACCACCTGATCCTCTGCCACTTGATCATTCACAGGCTCCTCCTCAAACACCTCTTCCCAAATCTCCTCTTCTGATTCTTCCTCTACTATCTCTGGGTCTTCCTCTGGCTCATATGCCTCTTCAAAATACCCTTCAGGTTTATCACCATAATCCCATTCCACTACATCTTCATCATCTTCTTCATCACTCTCATCTTCCATGGACACTTCAGCTACAAAGTCCTCTCCATCATCATCATGCCTAAAACCCAGTACTTCATCCTCATCTTCGAAGCACAACAAATTTGAAACTTCCTCTTCATTCTCACCACTGGTACCCTCTCCCAACACATAGCTTACTACAGGTGCCAGTCGAGCAAGTTGGCCTTCTAGCTCTTGAATACGGGCTTCTAGCATCTCTTCCCTCTCCCAAGACTCTTTCCTATCTGCCATCACCTGCCGTATATGGCTCTTCATTTGTTGGATGTGAGCGGCATCTTTGGATCTTTCAATATTGGATTCTGCCATTTCCTCAGCAAGCTGGTGTGCGGTACGTTGCCAATAGCCCACGCACTTGGTTCCACAGTCACGACACACAGTGGAATCTCTTGAGGCCAGCTGATGGCGAGGCACACCCTTAGGTCCTGTCATCTTGCGAGGAGTACACTTGTTTCGAGCCATCCTATAGCAGATAGATCATAGGGTAAGAATAGATGGATAGAATGTAGAAGGTTAGCACGAATAGGTTTGATACTACTTAACCCAATCCACTCTAAGAAGGAAGGTAATTATTAATAGGTTAATTAAGCATGATACATGAACGTACTTACGATCTAAGCATAGAAAACTTTTTAAACTTAATGCATACGTAAAGTAAACTTTATAATTAGGGCAATAATACATGCTATCCACCACAAGAATTTTTTTAAATATGCCTAAAGGGAACTAAAGAATGGGACATAGGTTGATGATAAGCAATTTGGACTCAAAATAGTCATATTGAGTTTTTATGGATCCAAACCCTTTTGAAGTTTTGCAATAGTCACTACAATACTCTGGAATAACGATCCGGCTCTGATACCAGCTGTGGCAGAACCGCCTAAGTAATGTGGCCCACATGCACTAATCCTTGTCTTAACAGACCTCGGATGACTATGCATGTGTTCCACATGACTTAATAAGCTCTGTCGGGTAAACCCGAAACATCCACGATTCTCCAAGCAGAATCAATCATTACAAGAGACATTGCAGTGTACAACAGTTTTACATTAAATAATATACATCAGAGTTGAGGTGCGGAAATCTTATAACAATATAAGGTTACAAACCAAGTTTTAAACCTTACAAAGCTTAAGTTAAGTTATTACAAACCATAGTACAGTAGATAGCATTAAGATAACTATAAACCTCACTTCAAGCGTAGTGCTTTGCCAGAAGCCAAACACACTACTCGTCGTCACTCGCGTCAACAACAGACATGCAACAGGGTGCGAAGCAGGCCTGGGCGTGAGGCTCACCTGCAACAAGGGTTCAACAAACCCCGAGTACAAAAGTACTCCGCAAGACCGACCCGACGAAAAAAAGGTGAAGACTCGGGAATGCGAGGCTAGATAGGAGTTCAAGGTAAGGTCCAAAGCAAGAATCAATTCTTTTGCAGAAAAGCTACTAAGAGTGAGTCCTTAACCTTTCATTTTATTAAACCATGAGGTTCTGCTAAACTAAATCAAGTTAAAACAAGAGATCAAGATAATTCATACAACTCTCTTTTACTCCTACCATCAAGTAACCACCATTTTACACTACGATGTACGGTCGGAGGATCAAGTCTCCGTTGGTAGTCTTTACACAGTTACCAGAATTAGATAAATAATCTATTCCCCGGCAACGGCGCCAGAAATGCTTGTTGGCAGATCTTAGCGCAATCACTAGAGATAGATAAATACGACTGGCGTCTGATAGCTAAGCCTACTGCAAACCCGAACTACCACCGGAGAGAGGGTGTCACAATTCCTCTTCCGGCGACAGCCTAAGAATGCTAAGCTACGCTATATCCTAGTGACAACGTAAGACTGACCAAGGGTAACTCTGCAAGCGCACAGGTACCGCTGTAGCACTTCAACCGGGTGAGTATTCCGGTGTCGAATTTGTAGTTCGCTCATGGAAAGCGGACTAAGACTCTCTAGCAAATGGGTGATGGAAACCCGTGGTGGTTCTACTCAATCTAGCTATTGATATTGATAAATGGGTAGGTGTTGATATGAGTGATAAACTAAAGGTAACTAGTAGGAAGCTAGCTAGGTGGGAGGACAACGAGTGAGTAAGGACTCCTATGTATCTAACTATACTCCTATGTTCTAATCTAACTAGTGTAACGACTTAACTAAACTAATGCCTAGACAATTGGTGTGATAGGGGAAGTCGGCTGACAAACAGGAGGGTTGCGTTCCGTGAACTAACTCCTATTCCAAAGGACCTTTGACTTTAATGGGCGCCCTACGGCCTATCCCCGACGCAAATAGAGCCAACCGGGGGTCTCGCGTTACGTCACAACCGCCCCGCTAATATACGTCGGAAAGTGAATGGATATACCAATCAACGATAGGGTGCATCCACTATTAAGCACTAGCCTAAGCACCTCGCCTAATCTAGTCTTAAGACTCCGGCTACCACGTAAGTAACCTCGGCCCCAGTTGGTAGTGAAACACACACAAAGGATCTAAACACTAAACTAGTTCAGACTCTACACTAATGAGACTAAGACACAACACTACTACACTAATATAGCAGTGCACTAAGTAAATACTGAAAGTAAAGTACTCAAAGTAAATACTTGATAAAGTAAAGCAAGACTATATTAATATAAGAAAAGTACTTCGAAAGTAAAGGTACAAGAGCTATACCAGATTCTCCAGAAGACGACTCCGGAGACCCGAGCTTCGCTCGACTCGACTCTAACTCCCACTCTAGACTAGACTACACTACTCTTGATCTCCCAAGAGAGCTTGAGCTTGAGAACACTATTGTGAA
The DNA here is from genome assembly GCA_018135685.1 of Themeda triandra. Lineage (NCBI taxonomy): Eukaryota > Viridiplantae > Streptophyta > Magnoliopsida > Poales > Poaceae > Themeda > Themeda triandra. The sequence continues at coordinate 100,953 of JAENPR010001658.1, read as the reverse complement.
CTACTTGGGGACACTTTACAATGAGGGACTAGGGGGTATTTATAGTGGAGGTGGAGTAGGGGTTACTCCGGCGTCACGTCGGCCGATCCGTGTGCTCTCCGCCATGCGCCGTTGGATCAAACCGACCTTCCACCGACTTGAATGGACGTCTCTCGGTGCGGGACACGTGGGAGTCATGCGGGAAGGCGGTGGAAGCAAACCGACCTTGAGTGGGGCCCACTTGCGGGTCGGCCGACCTGGGTTGGGCCGACTGTGGATCCCACTTCCCCTTCTAGAAGGTCCGGTGGCGGTGGGAGCAAGGTGCCAAGGTGTCTGGCCAACAAGGGTTGGTCGGCCGACCTGGCCCTTGGCCCCTGGCCCACGTGGCAGCTTCCTGGTGCTGTCCTGGCTTGTCACGTGTAGTCTTGTCCGAAGTTGGGTTCACTTGATATCTTGCTTGCTTCTATGTGGATCCTTGGTCCAATGTACCAACTAGGTGGAATGTTGATGTGTGATACATTCGGATCCAGGATCAGGTTCTCCTGTAGCATGTCAGGGACCCTGCTTGGTGGTCAAATCCTGATGAGACCAGAATCAGGTCAGTAGACCTGGGTTTTGGTCTCACAGGGCCTATTTTTAGCTTTCCTGCATTTCACAAGCTAAGAGTACAAGTGGAACTTTATTAGTGATAAATATGCTCATGTGATGCTTGTCTTCCTTTCCGTCGAGGACCGTTGATGGGTTTTCGAGTGTACCAAAACTGGTCTTTATTCCCGTCAACAAGATCCCCCAAGCTTAACCTTTGCTCGTCCCGAGCAAACGATCAAAACTTGGTTCGATTGGATCAGGTATCATTACTAAGTTAACATCTCAATAGTACTAAGTGCACAACAAAGAACTTCTCCTTGAATGGAAAATTTAGCAATGTTAACACACCCATATCACTCTAGCATCCATGGGGCTTATGGCATTAACTCAGTCTTGGGATGTTAGAAGATAGAACAGTGTTGACTAGAGCATCTTCTTTTCTCATTCTTTTAGCAAGTTTCATACCAGAGGTTTTTGATAAGTTTTCAAAAGAAGTCTTAATGTTCCTCAAATGGTTTCTCTCAAGTCACTCAAGTGGTGTATGAATCCTCACTAAGGCACATCATGTGTTTGCCTTTCAAAAACATCCTACCTCTAATAAGGCTTTATGTGGAGCTTAAGTAGGTATGTCAAGGAATAGCATACTTGCAAGGCATATGTTGTCTTAGTTAAGAAAGAATGAGATCTTGGACCACAGAAGGGACTCATCATACCCTTAGATCAAGATGTAGAATGGAATGGATGAATGTGATGGATGGTAAGGTAATGAGAGAAGGGTAGATGTATGGTGGATGAGGTTGCTCCTTTATTTGGTGCTCTCTCTCTTTCTACTTCTATTGAGACAAGGCTAGCTCTTTCTTTTCTCTCTCTTTTTTTTTCAATCTTTTTTTTTCAATAGATGCCTAGCCTTTATGAGATGTGTCTCACCTAACAAATGATAACTGAGAGAGAATTTCTAACTTTGGAGCATGGAGCACCCCATAGGATAAAAATGGTGAAGGTGCGTACTTCCAGTGTAGAAGCAGCACAAGGATGGTAGTATGGATGATGAAGCATACTCCCAGTGTAGGAATAGCATAATGATGGAGGTAAGATGCGTACTCCCAGGGTAGGAGCAGCATAATGATGAATGGTGAGATGCGTACTCCCAGGGTAGGAGTAGCATGGTTGCGTACTTCCGGATTAGAAGCAGCATATTTGGTGATCTGTGGATCTTGATCTTAGGGCCACGATAAACCTCTAACAAAAGTTCTACAAGTCTTAACCAAACTCAATGCAAGCAAGTAGCTTATGTAGAAGACTTTTGGATATATCAAGATATATATGGCCGTGGTAGGAATTTCAACACCATTGAGGAACAATTAAGTTTTTCATTCATTTTAAAAGGAAATCTTTGGCAATCATGCGTGCTTAGAACAATAGAGTAGAGCTCCTATCTTAACTATCTCATATCTCACAACAACTTAGAATTTGTATTAGCACTTGCAACCCACTAAGTGATCAAGTTCATGGTGGTTAAAGGTGCCAAGTAATCCAGACTTAGAGAAGTGCTAAGTTGTAAACAAGCACTAGAGAAACATTAACTAGCAATTTCATCATTATTTCCATAGAAAGACTAGCACACATGAAGCATATAAACAAAAAGGGAAATAAAGCAATTAAATATTTTTGAGTTTTTGAATTTTTAGATTTTTTTTAAATGTGAGAAGACAATAATTAAAATGCAATAAGATAAGAATTAAATGAGGTGGGTTGGAATCATACCTTAGGTGAACTTACCTTAGTGGGAGAGAGGATCTCCCCCAAGCTTGTCTCTTGCTCACTGTGGTGGAAACCAGGCGTTCCATTGGTCCCAGCGGTGCTCTTCCTCCGTGTGGATGCCTTGAACCATGTCCAAGTTCTGTTGCATGAATTGCAACGTGGCCTGCTTCTCAATGTGAATGTTCTCCACCTCCTGGGTGAGTGCTTCTATCTCGGTCGGCGGCTGACACCTCCCTCTGCGAGGGCGAGGAGTGTGTGCCCAGGAAGGTGTCTTGGAATGAGGAGGTGCTCCCATGTGGGAAGAGCTCACCTCCTCTTCCTCATTGCGTGCAGCATGAGAGGGACCAGCTTGCTCTTGAGCAGCACGGGCTCGTGCTTTCATCATTCTGTCCATCCCTGCAACAGGACAAGGTCTTCCCCTTCTGTCCAGGGTTAGTGATGAGACATTATACAGCCAAAGTCCCTCATTGGGGGGAGAGACTTCGAATGTATGAGTCCCATATGTCATCTTAAGTGCACCTCTCGGACCTCTTTTGATTAGACCAACTCGTATAAACATTTCCTCAAGAATAATTGGTCTATCCGAGCATAAACTCATAAACATTCCCCTCAAGCAAACCCAAGCTTTCAAAGCAATTCTAGTCATGAACGAAGTAAAGCCTATGGGTGTTTCTTGAACAACGAGTTCTCCCAAAAGTGTACTAGCATTTTAACAGGGGCAAACTTGATTTTATTAACCATGACATACATGAGTTGCATCTCTTTAAGACCTATTCTTGATAAATCAGTCCTAGGAAAAAGAGTGACTGCAATCCAAAAGAACATAAACCGCAAGGTTGGATTATGAATTTGCTTAGGTTTAGGATTGGACCAGTCATTAGACACAGAGATTGATTTCCAAAAGACAGCAAGATTAAAATTTGCTAAAGCAACCTCTTCATCTAGTATGCAATCATGATCAAAGCCTAGAGCAACACTCAACTCACTCCAAGACAAAGTTATAGTCATTGTTAAACATGCGAAAGCTAACACCCAAAGCATTTGATTTAAGTGAGCAAAGGAATTCTTAGGTGAGTAACTCTATGCCACGCTCAGGAATTTGCCAGAATGAGGACCAACCAATGGTATTAAAAACTATGGCAAAGTCGGTGCTCATAACCTCGTTTTGTCGAGGAGTTCTTGGTCGAAGATTGCGGAGTGCTAGAAACCGCAAGTGCGAAGGATATAGAGCTTTCCTAACTCCTCATGGGTGACCATGAGGTTGTTAATAGGCTCCATCATCCTGCCAGGGATGATGGCAGGGACAAGATGGTGCACTTGTTCTTCCTCCTCCCTCTCATGACTCCTACTTTCGGATTGGCGAGAGCTCGAGGATGAGCCCTCGCCCTTCTTTTTGCTAGACCTTCGGAAGGGGTTCTTCATCCTAACTACACTAGTGGGCAAACAAGACCAAGCTTTCTACTACACTACTAAGAGAGAAAGGGAAATGTTTTTGGGTTTTTGGGTTTATAACTACTACTATACTAGACTTGAGAAGGCTTGAAACACTAAGAGAGAAGAGAAAGCCAAGTGAGCTCGAGATGATTCTGCTGGTTGTGGTGTGGGATTGAGCTCACATTGGGGTGGTATTTATAGGGGTGAAAGGGCAAGGCCAACCCAGCCAAAGGGCAGGTCGGCCGACCACCTCCTAGGGCCATGTGCTCTTGTGTCTCACTTTAGACAAGGAATCTAGCCTCGTGCTTGCAAAAAGTCAGGAAGATGGGCAGAATCACCGGTCGGCCGACCAGTGATCTGGCACCCCACCACTTTAGACATGTTTTGTCTGGTTGTCTGATAAAGGTGGTGGTGGTCCTGGTCCTAGATTCCTTCTGGTTGATTCGGATTCCTATGTCTAGTGTTTGGTGAAAGAGAAAAGGAAAGGGCAAAAGTGGAGACAGGGATAAAGGTTGTCTCCAGGCATGCATTGCTGTTCCCTATGCTTGCTTTAGCTGTTGGGGTGTTCCCTAAAGCATTCTCATGCTTAAAGTAGCATCCTAAGCTAAAGTCATGAGCATTGCACCATCTCTCTTCGAATTCTGGCTAGTGGGATGGGCATAGGATCCAAGTGTGTCAGCAGTGGGAGATAGCTGGGTGCCTGGTGGGGCCAAGTCCAGGTCGGCCGACCTGGGCTTGTGAGCCTCAGGGCACCTAGTGCACTCCCTTGATCCTCGCTTTAGCCGGTGACGAGAGAGGTGGTGGACCCCAAAGGTCAGGTTGGTCGACCAGGCCTTGGTGGCCCCACCAGCTCAACTTTTCTCTAAACACTCTTCTCAAGTTTTATTACCTATATCTAACCTTATTTTATTGAAATAAAAAGTATGCAGTTGTGAAAGTAAACATGCAATTGAAAAGGGAAATGCGGAATTGAAATGCATAAGAATGAGATAACTACTGACATACCTGGTCAGCGGAGGGCTCCGTGTTTTAGGTCCATAGAGCAGGACCTCTCCTGTCGGATTCATTCTGTGGACACCTCAGTCGGTCCCGGAGATGGGGACCTTGAGGGTGTCTCCTTCTTCTGCCATTGTTGCTTGACTTCGGCTTTCGGTTCGGCGGGTTCTTCTTTTGCTTCGGCCTTTTTGGCCGACTTTGGTCTTAGTGTTCTTCCGTCGGCGGTGTTTACGACGTGGCTTCTGGGATGCTTGTGCCTGCATGTTAGCTTTAAAACCATTGAAAGGCACACTCACATACCGTCCTTGGACGGACATGTACATCTCGCCATGTTGCACGTAGATGGTTGCGTCCACCGTGTTCAGGAATGGTCATCCCAGGATGAGCGGTACTTCGACGTTGGCTCCCATGTCCAGTACCAGGAAGTCGATAGGGATGTATTCATCTTTAATTCTGAGTAAGATATCCCGTGCCAACCCCTCGGGAAATCGGATGGTTTGGTCCGCCATCTGCAAACGCACATATGTAGGGTGCAACGGGCTCCCTAACAGATTATCATAGGTTACCTTGGACATGATGTTGACACCGGATCCAAGGTCGCAGAAAGCGTTGTCGAAGATCTGTGGTCCGATCTGGCAAGTGATCGTCAGCATGCCAGGGTCTCCCTTCTTCGGGACAAACGGTGAATCCACCGTCACCCGAACAAAACGAGAATGAGGCTTACCAAACCTCGTTGTTACCAGCCTGATGCCCTCAATAGGGTCCTCAGGCTTTGCCGGAATCTTACCTTGCTCATAAGTGGGGACGGCTGCTGCTAATTGAGCTAACTGGTTTTCTAGCATTTTATTAAAGCTCAACTGATTTTTCATAGCAGAGTTAAAGCTATCCATTTTCTCACTAATACTTTCTAAGATCTTGTCATTAGCCATCATTCTTTTATTAAGACCATCATTAATTTTAATTTGACCAAAGACAAGTTCTTTCAAGGAAGGTTGGTTATTGAAAGAATTACCAGAATTATTATTGTAACCCATACCTTGGCCTTGGTAGAAGGGGCGTGAACTCCATTGCGGTTGTTGGGGCCGATTCCCATTGTTGAAGTGGTTGTTGTTGTTGTTGTTGTTGACGAAGTTCACCTCCTCCTGAGTCATAGGGCAGTTGTTGCCCGAATGGTCCTCCTCTCCACAAACCTCGCACCATGGGTCAGTTCCCATAGCACAGATAGCGGCAGGAGTCTGGATGGCCTCCACTTCCTTGTTAGAGTATGATCCCTCTATCTTCTTCATCAGGAGGTCCATCTTGGCAGAGAGCATGTCCACCTCGCTAAGGGCGTGGACACCTCTCTTCTTGGGCTGAAGGCGCTCTTCGTTACATCCTTGGTTGACTACCATCTTCTCGATGAGCTCCTTGGCATCCCTGACATTGTGTTGCAGGAATGCCCCTCCAGCGGAAGCATCAAGGTGACTCCGGGCTACGCCAGTCAGCCCATGGTAGAAACCTTGAATAATGAGCCATTCATCTATCCCGTGATGGGGACAGGCCTGAATGTACTCATTGAGACGTTCCCATGCCTCGGGAAACGTCTCATCGGACTTTTGTTGGAAGCTTGAAATCTTCCCGCGCAGGACACTGGTCTTGCTCGCGGGAAAGAACTTCTTGAGGAATGCATTGGCACATCTGTCCCAAGTTGTCACCTCGGTCTTGTTGTTGTAGAACCATTGCTTCGCTTTCCCCAACAATGAGAATGGGAAAAGACGAAGGCGAACGGCATCAGCAGTGACGTCTTTGACCGTGAAGGTGTTGCACACCTCCAGAAAGTGTTGGAGGTGGGCATTGCATCCTCATGTGGCTTCCCACAGAATTGATTGGCTTGCACCATGTTGATCAGTGCAGGCTTGAGTTCAAAAGTCGCATCGCCCAACTTCACGTTTGGACCCGTAGCGACAAAGTCGGCAGACGGCAACGAGAACTCAGCGATGGTCTTCTGAGCCATGACTGCCTTAACAACTGGTGCGGGACTTCCTTCCACGAACAGTTCAGGCTCTGAGATGATTCTCTAAGGAGGGACTAGACTGCGTCTAGCTCTCTTCAGCAACTTCTCAGGACCTTCGATGAAGTTTGATGGCAGACTGAAACCGCTCATGCATTGTCTCAAATGATAACAAGAAAAACAAGACAAGTGAAGGGCAAGCCCCTTAACACTACCGGATACTTAGATTAAGAGTAGACCATGAATTCCAATTTACTAGAGATTCTTAGTACGGCGCTTCCCCGGCAACGGCGCCACAAATGCTTGTTGGTAGTCTTTACGTAGTTACCAGAATTAGATAAATAATCTATTCCCCGGCAACGGCGCCAAAAATGCTTGTTGGCAGATCTTAACGCAATCACTAGAGATAGATAAATATGACTGGCGTCTGATAGCTAAGCCTACTGCAAACCCGAACTACCACCGGAGAGAGGGTGTCACAATTTCTCTTCCGGCGACAGCCTAAGAATGCTAAGCTACGCTATATCCTAGTGACAACGTAAGGCTGACCAAGGGTAACTCTGCAAGCGCACAGGTACCGCTGTAGCACTTCAACCGGGTGAGTATTCCGGTGTCGAATTTGTAGTTCGCTCATGGGAAGCGGACTAAGACTCTCTAGCAAATGGGTGATGGAAACCCGTGGTGGTTCTACTCAATCTAGCTATTGATATTGATAAATGGGTAGGTGTTGATATGAGTGATAAACTAAAGGTAACTAGTAGGAAGCTAGCTAGGTGGGAGGACAACGAGTGAGTAAGGACTCCTATGTATCTAACTATACTCCTGTGTTCTAATCTAACTAGTGTAACGACTTAACTAAACTAATGCCTAGACAATCGGTGTGATAGGGGAAGTCGGCTGACAAACAGGAGGGTTGCGTTCCGTGAACTAACTCCTATTCCAGTGGACCTTTGACTTTAATGGGTGCCCTACAGCCTATCCCTGACGCAAATAGAGCCAACTGGGGGTCTGCGTTCTGTCACAACCGCCCCCGCTAATATACGTCGGAAAGTGAATGGATATACCAATCAACGATAGGGTGCATCCACTATTAAGCACTAGCCTAAGCACCTCGCCTAATCTAGTCTTAAGACTCCGGCTACCACGTAAGTAACCTCGGCCCCAGTTGGTAGTGAAACACACACAAAGGATCTAAACACTAAACTAGTTCAGACTCTACACTAATGAGACTAAGACACAACACTACTACACTAATATAGCAAAGATGCACTAAGTAAATACGAAAGTAAAGTACTCAAAGTAAATACTTGATAAAGTAAAGCAAGACTATATTAATATAAGAAAAGTACTTCAAAAGTAAAGGTACAAGAGCTATACCGATTCTCCGGAAAGACGACTCAGAGACCCGAGCTTCGCTCGACTCGACTCTAACTCCCACTCTAGACTAGACTACACTACTCTTGATCTCCCAAGAGAGCTTGAGCTTGAGAACACTATTGTGGACTACTTGGGGACACTTTACAATGAGGGACTAGGGGGTATTTATAGTGGAGGTGGAGTAGGGGTTACTCCAGCGCCACGTCAGCGATCCGTGTGCTCTCCGCCATGCGCCGTTGGATCAAACCGACCTTCCACCGACTTGAATGGACGTCTCTCGGTGCAGGACACGTGGGAGTCATGCAGGAAGGCGGTGGAAGCAAACCGACCTTGAGTGGGGCCCACTTGCAGGTCGGCCGACCTGGGGTTGGCTGACCTGTGGGTCCCACTCCCCTTCTAGAAGGTCCAGGTGGCAGTGGGAGCAGTGCCAAGGTGTCTGGCCAACAAGTGTTGGTCGGCCGACCTGGCCCTTGGCCCCTGGCCCACGTGGCAGCTTCCTGGTGCTGTCCTGGCTTGTCACGTGTAGTCTTGTCCGAAGTTGGGTTCACTTGATATCTTGCTTGCTTCTATGTGGATCCTTGGTCCAATGTACCAACTAGGTGGAATGTTGATGTGTGATACATTCGGATCCAGGATCAGGTTCTCCTGTAGCATGTCAGGGACCCTGCTTGGTGGTCAGATCCTGATGAGACCAGAATCAGGTCAGTAGACCTGGGTTTTGGTCTCACAGGGCCTATTTTCAGCTTTCCTGCATTTCACAAGCTAAGAGTACAAGTGGAACTTTATTAGTGATAAATATGCTCATGTGATGCTTGTCTTCCTTCTGTCGAGGACTGTTGACGGGTTTCTGAGTGTACCAAAACTGGACTTTATTCATGTCAACAGTCTCCATAACCGAGGAGCATGACGTTTCGAAACGATTTACTCAGCTGAGGATTCCTAAACACACGATATAAGTGAGACTCTCGCTCACAGGTATATCAATTCTTTGCTTCGGATGTCCCAAAACTAGCCGCAGCTTTCACGCCACCCGAGAGTACATGTACGCCTCAACCCCAGGCTTCTCTGCCCACGAGGGTAGCTTGTACTCCCGCCATCTCGCCACTCCCGGTGCGTGGGTTCGCCGTCCTAGTAATGAAATCTCCTAGGCAAGACCTTGCCCCGTAGGGTATGTGAGTAGGTGCAAAGTCTTGTCCAGCAGGCCTACAATGAACGGTCGTTAACTGACAAGTCGGAAACACTACATCAAGACTCCTTTCCCGATGCAAGTTATCCGACCGATCTTTACTTTCATGGTCTAACTTTATTGCTCATCAAGTGATAACATAGTAACCATTTTGAAATAGTTTAATTGAAAAACCTAGCATAAAGCAGGACTAAGCATTACTACGCATCTTCGGAATAAAACAGGTATCAAGGATGATATTCAAGTATCAAGGCAGGTAATGCATCAATTAGGACATCACTCAACTCCTAATACCTAATGCAGCATTTCAGAGCATAAGTGACAAAACTTTTATAAAAACAAGGTAGAGTCGAATGTATCCGGGGCTTGCCTTGAAGAGCGTAGACGGAAGGTCCCAGCTCAGAATCAATACCACAGATATCGAAACCCAAAGCCTGAGATGATTCCTCCTTAACAAAAGGATCAACCGAACTTTCCTCGTTCACGTGATCTACACGATAAATGACATGCCTTATTATGACGGATTATAAAACATGATGCTTAAGAGTGCTTAAAAGGATTATACAACATCGATTAAATTAACCCTAAAGTTTAATTAAGGTTAACTATGTCATTAGTGGAAATAATTAAGCAATAAAGATAAATATTAATTAAGTCCTAATGACATCATTAAGAACAAGCACAAGCAATTAATTAAGTGCCAAAGGTCATTAAGGGTAATGACCTAAGGTCATCAATCAATCCCAAATTCACATCAAATCCTAATAATTAAGCTTAATTAAACACTAATTAACTAATTAAATAAATAAGGAAAATTAGGGCATAACATAAAAGTTGTCAATTTTATTCTAAAACTTTATTTTAAGTAGATTACATCATAAATAGTATGCAAAACAATTTTTAGAATTTTTGGATAAAGAAATAATTTTATAAAATTAAAACAAGAGGCATTTATTAATTAAAAGGCCTAATTAATTTACTAAGAAAACATGATTAACATAGGCCAAAAATATTTTTAATAAATCAAGCTCATCAAGAGGAACACACACAAAAATTTTCATGATTTTTGGAGCTACCAATAATTAGATGTGAATAAAACAAAATCAGCTCTAATTAATCATTTCTGAAAAAGAATAAAATTTGGCCCGACTCGGCCCAGCACTGTTGGGGTCCGGCCCAACAGAGAGCAGGCCGGCCCAACATGGCCTGCCCGACGGTGGCGGCGACCCGGTCTCCGGCGGCGGGACTTGGCCCTAAGTGACCGACGTGACACGGCGCACCTCCCGAGCTAGCTAAAGCGGCGGCGGAGCGGCGGCGAGCTTGCCGGTGGCTATGGCGGCCCGGCGGAGCACCGGCTCGACGGCAACGACGACTGGACGCGACTCCGACGACGGAAACACAAGCACTAGCCCCAGCAAGACCTCGCGGAGGCGATGCGCACCTAAAGCGGGCAAGCGGATGACCCTAGCGACCTCGACTTCGTGCGGTGGTGACTGACATGCCAGCGGCGGCGACGGCGCATGGGGAGCGGTGGCTATAGGGCGACTCTCAACCCATCAACGGCACAGTTGCGAGCAGGAGCTCACCACGAAGCGGTTGGACAAGAAGATGACGGCGCGGAATGGTCGGAGATGCGAGCTTGATGTGAACAGGGCGACGGCGACGAACTCCGGCGACTCGAACGGCGTTCCGGAGTGATCTGTCCACCAAACGGAGAGGTAAAGGGAGCAGCATGAGCCTAGGATGATGGCGAACACGAAGGCACAACGAATTTTGAACGATAGCCGACGTTGATGATGAATTGCGGCGGCGGATCACGGTGGCTAGGTTTGCCAGCCGCGAAGAAGATGACGACTTCCCAGCGGCTCAGGCGATGCGGGGTGCTGCGAGGTCGTGTAATGGGTACGCCAGAGTGAGGCGACCCCGTTGATGGTGAAAATGGCGAAAACTCAGGGCTGTGATGAGCGGCGGCGAGCGGCGGAGCACAGCGACAGAGCAGAGCACGGTGGCGACGGAAGACGAGGAAGAAAAGAGGAGGCCGGCTCTGATATTTATGGCTCAAGGACGGCGCACAGACGTGAGACACGCGGCGGTGAAGCTTCCCGCTCGAACGCGCGCTGGCAGCCGGCGGCGACAGGCCGGAATGGGCGCCATGGCCACCGCGACGGTGAGGAACAGAGAGGGGAGAGGACGATGATGACGTCAGCAGGAAGGTTTGCTCTGAAATTTGTAAATAACTCCAAAATTTTGAACTAAACTCGATAAATTCCAAAAATAAACCTAGCCTAATTTTTCGAGATCTACAACTTTCTCAACAGGAGGATTTTCAAATTCTAAACGAAATTTGAATTTGAAATCAAATTTGAAAAAGGGGACAAAACCCTAGAAACAAATATATGAAATTACTTTTGATTTTTCTAAATAACTTGAAAATCTTCAAATCTATGGAATGTGCATCTTTTCAAACCAAACACTTCCACCAAAGAAAGTTTTTCCAAAATATGCATAGTTTTTGAAATATGGCATGAAAATCAAAGGGGACAGTTTAGAAAAATAGTCTTTTCAAATTCGTTTGAAATTCTTTTTGAAAATTGAAAAACTTTGCTCACCAACATTGAAGCTCTCATCAAGACCCACAATTTACCTTTTTTGACCAACCCCAAATTCTTTGTAGATTTTGAATCGAGAAAAGGGGGTAAAAGTAGGGTTTCGGAAAGACAGGGTTTTGAAACGAATTGAGCTTGATTTATCTATCACACTTCTAGGCTATCAAAAATAATCACAAACATCATCTCAGAAGCACATTCAACCTAGAAAAATAAATTTGTTTTACTTGATGCAAAACTTGGTTATTCTAAACAGGGATGCTTTGCAATGCAAATGATCACATGTCGGATTTTAGTTTACCGTAACATCAGAGATGTTACAGGCAACCACGGCGAGCAGCGCCGCCGCGGCGCCATCACCGCCGGCAAGGGTACGCCATTGAGCTCTGGGGGTCAATAGATGGATGGATAGGTTCGCGAGGTTGAGCTGAGGCCGACGGTGCCGGTCGGGTCACCGGAGACCTCGCCGTCGGCGAGTTCTCGCCTGCGGGGCTCCTTCCTTGCCTCTGGTCTCAAGATGGGAACGGGCCGGGTCGACCCACTGGGTCGTCGACCCGACCCACGAGAGTAAGGCCATTGGGCCATGGAGGCCGGCCTCATCAAAGTAAAAACGGGCCAAGAGGGCCCGTCCCTGTTGACCCACCAGGCCGGGGTCGACCCGCGTGGCTCCCTTCTTCCCTCCATGACCCTCGGCTCTCCGTCTCCGTGGCTCTCTCTGCCGGCGATTCGTTAGGGTTTGGGGCGGCGCTGGTGAGGTTGGTGCTCATCCTCTGCCGGCCGGTCCGCCTGATCTGCTCGCGTCGTCTGGCGCTCGATCTCATATCTTTTGCTTTTTCTTTTTCTTTCCTCGTGTGATAGGCGGCGGCGTGCGTGGTGGCTACAGGCGGCGGAGTCTCCTTCTGGCGGTCAGACGACGCCATGGCTCTCCAACGGACGCCGCCACAGCTCCCCACCGTGAGTCCGCATCCCGCCTCTCCTATGTTCCCCTCGCCTTGTTAATTTGTGCGATCTTGCTAGGTAGCATGCCGCTACCCTCGGTTCAGTCAATTGCCTACCTTTTGGTTCAGTATGTTTGTAGTAGTGTATACGCTATGATTAGAACAGCATGCAACACTTTCCTCCTGTCAGTTTTGTGGATCTCGTGTGGTCAATTGCCTACTGCACTAGTTTGGTTCAGCTTTGTTTTCTCATTAAATATTGATGTTTATCTCAGCCAAGTGCATATGTGCTGTCTGCTTTTAGCTCCTCAAGTTGGCAAATAAAAACTACTCCTACATATATACAAGTATTCATGTGTATCAGTGTATGAGTGAAGCCACCTAAAGTATCCTTGAGCTGTCCCTGTTTATTCTTTGGATGTCTTCTTTAAAAAAAAAAAAAAAAAAAAAAAAAAAAAGAGTAATTTTCTACAAGTAATTTTAAACTTGTTTAGTGAGGGTACAACATATCTTTTTAGTATTTGTTCTATATATGGCCAGCCATTTTGTGAGAAGTGCATGCCCACATTGTGTTGGTTGTGCGTATTACATTTCCCTTCATCTTCATAGATGCTGGCTACACTTTGACATGCACTCATTCATCTTAGTTGACGCTTGTAAATTGTATAATCCTCTTGAATCTGTTTTAGATTTTTATTTAGTACTGGAAACCAGAAACAGAGTTTCTTTCGCTGCTATTACACATTCAGAGTTTCTTATTAGCATGCCTTAGTAAATTATATGCCTTAGTAGACACATATCATGTAGTGGTAAAGCAATATGTGCGCTTATTTTTGGGAAATGTATTCTGCCGAATTCTTGGGAAATATATTTAGTTATTTACTGCTTGTTTATCACTTTATTTATTAGCTCAGACCACTAACATTACTGCTTGCCATGGCTTGCTCTAATATAATTTTATTGCATCTTTTAGATCACAAACATGGATGACGAAGAATGGAATCAGCAGCTGTAGTGGCCATGGCAGGATTCTGAAACGTGATGTCTATTGATTCTGAAATGTGAAGTTGCAGCAGCTTGCTTATTACTCAAGTACGTTGTTTGAGTAGTATTTGCTTTCTAAAGTAGCATTTGCTTTCATGCTGTCGTCTTTCTCTGACTCTGTCTATGGTCCCTGTTCGGTTAGCAAAATGATTCATTTCACACATCCAGAACTATTATGGAATTGAAATGCCCATAGTATTTACTTGAATTGAAACGACTAATTCATTCTACTTGCAGATCAGGACAAGTCTCAGTAAAGGGCGCTCCTGTCAAGTTTACTGGAACTGAAACGACTGAAGGCCAAGATTTGTTCCACCACCAGATTTTTCTGCTAGAGTATCAGTAGCAAATGCAGAATGCATTTTTCTAGAGTTCAGCAATACAATGGTGTACTTAAGTATATTCTTTCTTGTGTCCATTTCTGCTCGTGAAAGATTTTATGGTCATTGCTCTATTTAGCAGTACATACAATGGTGCCCTTCAGACTAAGCAGTTTTATTTAGTTTGTCTCTGTTTTGATCCCGTGGCAACAGACTTGAAGTAGTCGAAGGAGTTGTTTGCTCCTTTTATACTGCAATCAAATCAAGTATTATTTGTTGATTAAATAATTTTTGGAGTTAGTACCAAGCGTTCATATTTGTGTTTAAACTAAAGAAACAGTGTTGTCATGTAATAATTTTGGGTCGGCCCCAGGGTACCCATTGGGCCAGCAAGGCCAGAGCCTTCTGGAGATTTGGGTCGGCCCGTGGCCCTGCAAATTGGCCTTGAGGCCACGGGGCCAGGTCCAAGGCCAGGTCCGGGCTGGCCCATTTCCATCTTGACTCTGATGCGTTTAGGGTTCGGTTTTTTCAGGAAATTGATTTCTAGATTTTGCTCATAAATCTTCTAAAATTCATAGCTAAATAATTAGTGATCCATTTGAGGTGATTCAAGTTGCTATATTTTTCTGGTGATATGGTCTATGCATGAAAAATATGATATGTATTTTTAGTAATACTTTTATATGCAGCTTTATTTAATTTTTGTTATATTGATAAAATAAGAAAATGCATAACTAATTCTAGTAGTATCAAAAAAAAAAATGTGATTCTAGTTTTGTTAGCTTTGTTATGAGATGTATAGTCTGTGAAAAATATATCCTACATGCTTACTGTGTAAAATTATGAAGTTGTGAATTTAATTTGTTAAATGCTAATTCTTGTGTGATTTTTGATAAATCAAATATTGATGTTTTGAACCTGGTAATTTTTGTTAGCTATTCTATACTAGTATGTAGCTGAGAAAAATATGAAATCTATTTTTTAGTACTTTTTACAGTGCAAAGTATTTTCATGTATATTCTATCCTGCTACTTGTTATTTTTGCACAGCTTAAATTGCTTATCAAATTGAGTTGAAATTTTTATGATGTGCTATACTAGACATGCTTAAGCTGTTGTAATTTTCTCAGATTTTTTTGGGTAGTAGAAATATCAGTTCCTGTTTTACCTATTTATTAATATATGAATAATATGACTTAATTAAGTTGTTTTGGTTAACCATAATACTTTTGTGCACATTTGGAATATATGTGAGCTGTTGGTACAGTTGGTTTGGTTCAGTTTAGAGTAATGAATATTTTAGACTTCAAAAGTCCACTTATAATGTGTTGAATGTGTTATGAAGGATGTTTTGTGTGTATGCCTCGTTAGGATTTTATACATGATATATCTTGGTGAATTGTATATGATGTTTGGTTGCTTTACTAGCTTGTTTGCTGGTCTTGAGTAGACTAGAATTGCTTTGGTAGGTTTAAGTTGTTGTAGTAGAGAATGCAGTAGATGACATGTGCTTATGGTACATATTTTTGGATGATGTTGACTACCTTGTAGAAGAGATATGCACCTACTCGATCAATGAATTAAAATAATTCATCTACGTGAAAGCATCTGTTGTCATCATCTACCTTGTATTGCACTTACATACATGATATTTATATCAACATGTGCATCATATAGGATTGTAGGAGCAAACACTAGTAGCAGCTCAGGAGGATCCCAAAGGCGTACCGCAAGAGGTGAACGCGCTGGAGCTGTTAGGAGAGGAAGATCTCGAGGGAGGACTGCCTGAGTGCCCCGACCACCGCCCAAGCTCGTTTGAGAAAGGCAAGCCCCGGTGCATTTTCACCTACGATTTGCTAAATTATCACCTTGCATCCTTTTAATTCTGATGCATTAACTTAGTAGGCTGGGTTTGGAAAACCGTTGCTGCATTATATCCTGCCTTGTTATTTTGATATATCCCGGTTAGCGTATGATCGAGTCAATGGCTTAACTACGCTTAGACCGATAGAAGTCGAGTGATTTCCTGTCACCTGTGAGCTATAGGTGGTTACCTAGTTTATATGGGCATTGGGTTGTTGATCCTGGAAATAACCAAGTTTGTTGGATAAATGGGACCGGGTGGAGTTTTTTAGGTTTTGGACTATAGTTACTCCGTCTGTGTTAGCTAAGGACCAATCATTGTCAGCCCTCAAGTCATGTTGAACGTGTGCCCCACATTTAGCTGGAAGGATAAGTCATTCCGACCGCGAACCCTAGTAGCTCTATTTGGGCCGGGAACCGACGTGCTGGGTGCATCATACTGGAGATGGTGGAGAGTATGTGGGGGCGCCGCGCGGAGAGTAAGCCTCAGGTCAGGGATGCCCTGACTACGCAGCCGGGTGGCTCCTGGGTACGATGGCCTCGGTTGGACCCGCAACTTTACTCAAATAGTACGAACGGTGACTAAGGCTGCCCTTGCAAGGCATGTCTGGTTTGTGTGGAGAATGCCTCGCCAGCTGGTTAGTAATCGATTCGAATCGCCATCGCTCCTGGACAGTGAGCATTTGATTTGAGCCCTGTCATCGTAGTAATGATGGAACACAATGGTGGTTATATGGATGGTTTTGAAAATGCCAAGTCTTGATGCTTAATAAAGAATGATTAAAAGGGGTAGCATAGGTGCTAATCTAGTTAAGCAGGTTCTAATATATAAAGCTATGGCTAAAAGAAGGACGATTCATAAATAATTAATCACGCTTTTCGGTAAAAAGAGTTAAGCTAGCCCACTTTTATAAAGCCTTGCATAATCCTTGTGTATCACGGCTACTGTGCTCTTTGCCTCTACCCCATGACTGGAGATGAGTAGACCAAGGGCGTGGTCGTTATCTATATTATATCTCTTGCTGCTTTTGTTGGACTTGATTATGATACTGGCACTGTATTAACTAAAGTCTGAGTGGGTGTGACTTTTAAAACTACTTTGCTTCCGCTATGCACTTTTAAGACTTGGTATTGTAATAACTCTATGTGATCTGTGATGTAATCGAACTATGTACGAACTTGATGTAACTCGTGAATGGTGTATGTGAAACGATATGTGATCCAGGCTGTGTTGTTGAAAAGTTTGAAATCTTTCGTGGTTTCACGGACTACCAGGTTTGTTAAAGCGCAATGGTGCTAATTCATCTGCCACGGCAGTGGGTTAGCACGATTGGGTTTTAATAAATTGTGTTATGAAATGACGTCTATTCTCCAACAAACACATCCTTTCACTAATGATCTCATCCCTTCGTATTAGCAGTTAGGATTAGAGATAAGGTTAAGCAGTTAGCATTAACGAAGAGGCATGTCCCTTCATTGTGTCTGTTCCAATAAACAGACACCCTTCTCTTGTAAAGAGACATCTTTTCACAATGTATATATATGTAAGAGATCAATGAAAGCAACAGTTGTTCCCAAATCTCAAATCTCTGTTCATTACATTCATTTTACAACACGTTATCAGACACTTTGCTCTCTTAGAACAGAGAGAAGAGAACGACGCCAACGAGAGGCATATGCCTCTGAACCCCCATCGGTAAGCATGGCCAAGATCAACTTACCGTCTCACGTCGCTCGTGGTTTGTTCTTTGCACTTCGCCGCGCTGGTGGAGTTCGCCGCGTCGGTGGAGTTCGTCGTGGCCCAGTTCGTCGCCACGGCCACCATAGACAGCGCCGCAGCGTGTTCGAGCGCCTTGGGCCTCGTGTTCGCCGCAACGCTGACAATGGAGGCCTTGGTCGCTTCGGTCGCCTCTTCGACTCCGCCGTTCGTGGCATCCGTGCAGATGCTGCTCGTGTCCACCAATGGAGTCCGATTCGTCGGAATCGCCAGCCTTCTCCGCTCGTCGAACGTCTGCAGAGCCAGCCACCGTCCCCTCGCCTTGACAAGGACGGTGCCGGCCCCAGCAACGCTGCACCGAGCAATGTTGAAGCCCCGGTGCCACCAGTCGTTGAAGCCCCGGCGCCGCCCGTTGAAGCAGCGGTGGCCATGCCCGCTGCTCCTCCCGCCTACATTCCCATGGAACAAATGTCGCCTGCACAGGCACCACAAGGGTACTGGTGCGACTTCTGCAAGGAGTATGCATCGATCCCGCACTCGATCGACTACGCCTCCTTCCTGCCGACGCCCACACCAGTCTCTTCGACTCCAGTGGCGACTGGCAGAAGCGTTCCCCCACCAGATCCGTGGTTCCTGAACACGCAGGCTGCCACAGCGCTCGATGCAGAGAGAGTTGAAGCCAAGGTTGACATGGTGTCTGCACCCGGCGTTGGCAACCTCTTCAACCTCGGCGACATCTTCAACTCTGCTGCAAGGACCGGAGTCTCGCCATACTCCCTCCTCGACAGGGCCGGATCCTCGGCTCCGCCTCCTCCGCCCGCGACTCGCGCGGAGGCTGCAGCATGCATGAAGGAGAAGGCTCTCCCGGCGGCCCCTCCAACTTTGGTTGAGGGCAGCGCCACCATGCCCCCCTCGATTCGACGTCTTCTCGGTCGCAGGGTGGCTGCGGTTGACAGACGCCCTGGAATCCGCAGGGGAACTTGGAGCCCGGCGGCGCTCGGCCTCCCGTCGGTGGAGGTCCTGAACATGGCTGTTGGCGGTGGCGGCTTCCTCTCTCCAGATGAGGGGGAGTCTTCTTCGGCGAACTGAACAGCAGCGGCGGCGGTGCAGTGGAGTGCGACGGCGAAGTGTGTGCAGTGGCGGCGGCGGCGGCCTCAGGAAGATGCGACGGCCGGTGGTTAGGTTTCTAGAACCGTAACTGCTGCCTGAGCCTCTTGTAAAAGGCCCGATGTTGCAACTAGGCCGGCCCAATAAGCCTGCGCCTTGCCACTCCCTCCATTTTCCACTGCGCACCGTAAATTGTGGTGTGATTTTCGATCACATGCACGCAACAGCAGGCCACTTGTTTATTTAACTATTTTTAGTTTCCAGCATTATGAATTCGCATAAGACTCTGCTAGTTTCCAAATAGTTATGTGCTGTAATATTAAGTACTCCTAAATTTAGTCGTTGACTTTATTTATAGTTGTACTTAAGATGTTTTACCATTGTAAAATATCCATTTATGATATTATTCAAAGTGTTTGTCCCGATATGTATGACAAATCCAATAAATAATATCCTTGTTTTAACGACTATGATCTTGCAATTATTTATTTATTTTGCAATCGATCATTTTTATTTAAGCCCCTTTATGCTTTTCAACTTTAAAGCACAATGCGCTTAAATAATGGATGTGACATTTTATGTGTATTTTTCTCACCGATTGTATAAACATGCATGTTCTCTATTTGTTTGTTGGCCATACACAAGGTAGCACAATAATTGCTACTGCAGGATCTACACTATATTAGTGATTATCCTCAACGTGCGTACCCAACATCACAGATTAAGAACATTTATTTGGTCTTCATCATTTCGCAAAGATGATTACCTAAGGTCTACATCAACCTTGATGACTACCTTAAGACGTGTTCATACAATTTGTATAAATTACTTGGCATCTACTGTAAACACAGATTATGCCCTATTCGAGGTCTACACCTTACGGTGACTACCTCCATTTTATAATTTATGCACATGAGATTTTTACACCATTAATAATTCAAGATTTATCTTGTTTTATTTTTGCATCCCAAAATTACAACACACCACAACATTTTAATAACTTAAAATGTTTCGATGGTTTACCTCGTGTAGGATCCATGACTGTCGAAGAGTTTGATTTGCTTGCTCTTGACGGCCACAATTATCCCACATGGGCTGTGGACGTAAAAGTTAGTCTTGCGTCCCGTGGACTTTATCGAGCGGTGTTACCACCCGTAGAGGGGGTTGCACCACTTGAAGATCAACATGTATACACAGCTCTATATCTCATTAGGAGACATATTCATCCTGACCTTAAGGCTGAATACTTGTTGGAAGAAAATCCACGAAATTTATGGAATTCACTTAAGCAACGCTATGAACAACAAAAGGCAATCATATTGCCCGCGGCCAACTATGAGTGGACGCAACTTCGCTTACAGGATTTCAAAACTGTGAGTGATTACAATCATGCTGTTCATAGGATTTGCTCAAAGTTGCAATTCTGCGACAAAGAACCTACAAATGCGGATAAGATAGAAATGACTTTGTCTACTATGCTTCCCTCTGAAAGGATTCTTCAACAGCAATACAGTGAAAGGCATTTCCAGGTTTATTCTGAGCTTATGCAAACGTTACTTGAGGCCGAAAAACATTCTGAACTTATGGTTTGGAATAATCAGCAGCGCCCCATTGGGTCTGCTCCACTGCCTGAAGTACATGCATATACTCAACATAAACCCAAAGCTAATGATAGGTCTCCAAAGAACTATCACAAGGGAAATCCCAAGAAAGGTAAAATGCAGCACAGACGCAACAAGAAATTCCAAAATCGTGATTCCAACAAGGGTAAGAACATTTCCAAACGCAGGGATGACAAACCTGTGTGTCAAAAGTGTGGTTGTTATAGCCATACTACTAAGAAATGTCGTACCCCAAGTCATCTTGTTGATCTTTATTTAAAGTCTGTGGGTCGCGGACGTGCTGCACCGGGACAGAAGTATGAAGCCCACTTCAACTTTCAACCTGACACCACCAGGAATGTGGCTGGTTGTTCGCAACAAGTTCCAATGGAACCAAGCAACAACAACATACAAGGAGGTGAGGATCTTGCTGGTACAGGGAATATGCTCGTGGAATATGCATCCAGTGACATATTTGGAGACTTCCAATAGGCTCCCAATCCCTTAGATTCCAATGTCTTTGTGTCCTAGTGATTGTAATAATAAGCACAATTTATGTCCTTTGTGTTGTAAATATTATTAATGTCATCGCTACTTAGTTTGGATATCCAATAAATATATTGTATATACGTTTGATATTCAATAAATAACGTATGTGTTCTATATATTATCAAAGAGTTTCATTCCAAATTCTTTATTTATATATAGTTTCTACGGGGTCAATCTGATGGAAGAGGAATTATGCCTAGTGGACAGCGGTACCACTAATTCTATTCTTAGGGAAACAAAATATTTTCAAACTCTTACTAAAAGACAAGGAAATATTTTGACAATCGCTGAGAGCGATGCTACGATTGTTGGTTGTGGTCGTGCCACCATCGTACTCCCTATGGGTACCCAAATTACAATTGAGGATGCATTATTGTATCCCGATTCAAAGCGTACCTTATTAAGTTATAGAGATATCCGTCGAATGGTTTCCATATAGAAACCCGTGATGACAATAATGAGGAAATTCTCCTTGTTACTAAAAATAGCGGATATGGCAAACGAATTGTTGAGCAATTTCCCTCTTTTCCGTCTGGATTGTACTACACATACATTAAACCCGTACCACATTTTGCATACAAGGTAATTTTCTAGAATGTTGATGCATTCAAAACTTGGCATGAACGCTTTGGCCATCCTGGAGTAGGGATGATGCGGAAAATTATCAGCAATTCTAATGGCCATGAGTTAAATACTGCTAAATTCCCAAAATCTTCAGATTTTATGTGCACTTCATGCGCTACAGGGAAATTGATCTTACGGCCATCGCCCGTTAAGATCCAAAATGAGCCACTTAAATATCTTGAACGCATTCAAGGAGATATTTGTGGCCCCATACAACCAGCGTCTGGACCATTCAGGTACTTCATGGTTCTAATAGATGCATCTACTAGATGGTCTCATGTGTCACTTTTGTCGACACGTAACCATGCATTTGCAAAGATTATTGCTCAAGTTATTCGACTTAGAGCACAAAGTCCTGAACATCAAATTCAATCAATTTGAATGGACAATGCTGCTGAATTTTCCTCAAAGGCTTTTAATGATTATTGTATGGCTTTGGGAATTCAAGTTCAGCACTCTGCTCCATATGTCCATACACAAAATGGTTTAGCAGAATCTCTTATTAAGAGAATTAAACTCATTGCAAGACCATTATTACATAATTGCAACCTACCAACTTCATGTTGGGGTCATGCAGTCTTACACGCTGCTGACTTAATTCAATTGCGTCCAACTGCATATCACGCAGTCTCCCCATTGCAATTAGTACGTGGGAATATGCCAAATATTTCCCATCTGCGAAAATTCGGTTGCGCTGTATACGTACCGATCTCACTGCCTAAGCGTACCTCTATGGGTCCACATAGGAAACTTGGTATCTATGTGGGATATCAATCTCCATCGATCATCAAGTACCTCGAACCTCTTACGGGGACTTATTCACGGCCCGGTACGCGATTGCATATTCAATGAGGATCATTTCCCGGCATTAGGGGAGACTTCAAGTACCATAGCGAATGCCGGAAATCAATTGGAATGCCCAAGGCATTTCCTCCTCGAATCCACGTACTCAAGAAACCGAACAACAAGTTCGAGAAAATCATAAACTTACAACATATTGCAAATAACCTGCCAAAGCATTTACGATTATAAGGGTGTCACTAAATCCTCTCATCCCGCTCGTAATGCGCCCGAAAGAGTGGAGGTACCAATAAAAACCATTCAACCCCCACTTCCAAAGAAGAGGGGAGAAGTACGGCCGCTTCTAAGGATAATGCTCCAAGTAAGCGTATCGGAAATCGAGGGCTAAGTCCTCCAAATCAGTAAATACAAACCAACCTCAGGTTGGTAGACACCCAATAGTGGATAATCCACGACCCAGATCAACGGTGCACCCAAATTCTGATCCTGGGACATAGGAACACCCCGACTCCATAGTTTTGGGAAATGTTGAGTCGCCAAATGGGGTGAAAGAAATTTCCGTCAATTACATTAATTCTGGAGAATCATATGATCGTAAGACTACTTGTTGTCGACACGGATTTCTCCGCGCGATTCAGTTGCAGAAATCTTTCTCAATGATCCAGATCCTAAGACCATGGCAGAGTGCAAAAAGCGCTCGGACTGGGCTCAATGGAAAGAAGCAATTCAAGCTGAGATAGCCTCGCTCACTAAAAGAGGGGTATTCACAAAAGCAATGCCTTCCAAAGTCTTTCCTGTAGGCTTTAAATGGGTTTTCGTCCAGAAACGGAATGAGAACAATGAGGTGGTGAGATATAAAGCAAGGCTCGTAGCAGAAGGGTTCATGCAGAGACCCGGCATTGATTACAATGAAACATATTCTCCAGTTATGAGTGGAATTACTTTCCAATACTTAATATCATTGGCAGTTCAAAATCATCTATCCATGCAGTTGATGGATGTGGTGACAGCATATTTATATGGGTCACTTGATTCGGACATATACATGATGGTTCCCGATGGAATCCAAATTCCGAATCCAAACGCAAATCGCAACATGTATTGTGTAAAGCTTCAAAAGTCATTATATGGCTTAAAGCAGTCGGAACGAATGTGATACAACCGACTGAGTGAGTTCCTTCTAAGGAAGGGATACACAAACAATGATGATTGCCCATGTGTTTTCATAAAGAAATCTCGAACGGGATTTTGCATCATATCTGTATATGTAGATGATTTAAATATCATTGGTACTCCAAAGGATATAGATGAAGCACGTAATCATCTAAAGAAGGAATTTGAGATGAAGGATTTGGGTAAGACCAAATATTGCCTAGGCTTAGAACTTGTGCACCGTCCTTCTGGGATTTTAGTGCATCAATCAGCCTATATCCAGAAAATATTAGAGAAATTCAATATGGATAAATCATACCCTAATAAAACTCCGATGGTTGTTCATTCCTTAGAAATAGGGAAAGATCAATTTAGACCACGGGATATTGGGGAAAAGGTATTGGGTCCAGAAACCCCATACCTTAGTGTCATTGGCGCACTTATGTATCTTGCAAACTGCACCAGGCCTGATATCGCATTTGCAGTGAATTTACTAGTTAGACATAGTGCGAGCCCAACTCGTCGTCATTGGACGGGAGCAAAGTGTATCCTCAGATACCTTAATGGCACAAGGGATCTTGGTTTATTCTTTAAGAAAAATCATGATCCTAGTATGATTGGCTACACTGATGCTGGTTACTTATCTGATCCTCATAACGGTAAATCCCAAACAGGATTTGTATTCCTACATGGAGGTACAGCTATTTCATGGAAGTCTTCGAAACAGACTCTGACAGCAACCTCCACTAATCATTCTGAAATAATAGCTCTATACGAGGCATCACGTGAATGTGTATGGCTTCGCAGAATGATTAACCACGTGGAACAATCATGTGGTATTGGTTCAATGGAATCACCTACAATTATCTATGAAGATAATTCTGCTTGTGTTACACAGATGCAAACAGGTTATATAAAGAGCAATATCACTAAGCACATTATTCCCAAGTTGTTTTATCCCCATGAGTTACAAGAAAGCGGGGAAATAAACATCATGTGAATCAAGTCATGTGATAATCTCACAGATCTATTTACTAAGTCCTTACCAACTTTGGTATTTGAAAAATTAGTACGTGGAATTGGTATGCGGCGTCTTCGAGATTTGCCAGAATCAGGGGGAGATATCCCCTAGATATCAACCTGTACTACCATCATATTACACTCTTTTCTTTCACAAGTTTTACTCACAAGGTTTCTTGTTAAAGTTTTTAATGAGGTAATATTAACATAAGCTTGTGTCATATTTTCTATTTTTCCCACCGGGGTTTTTGTGGGAAATATCAAAGACACATATTGCCCTCACAACTTATCTATGATTTTTTCCTGAAAAGGTTTTTCAAGTGAGTTATCCAAGAGGCAATACCAATAATATGTCATCATATTTTCTCCTAATTTTCCTACTAGGTTTTTATAGGAGTTTTAGCGACATATCACTACATATTGCTCCTCACATTTTTCCTAAATGGTTTTTGGAGGAGACATCCTTATGTCGTATCTCCAATATTTTTTCCCCACTAGGGTTTTTAATGGGATACCAATGACATAGTGATTTATTTAAATCATGAACATATATATATGCTATTTTCTCCTTATTTTCCTATGAGGTTTAAAGGAGTTTTTATAGCATATCTATGCATACATATTCCTCAGATTTTTCCCATAGGGTTTTTCGAGGAATCCAAGCTTACAGCTACATTGATCTCAAAGAAGATTCGATCAAGGGGGAGTGTTATGAAATGACGTCTATTCTCCAACAGACATCCTTTCACTAATGATCTCATCCCTTCGTATTAGCAGTTAGGATTAGAGATAAGGTTAAGCAGTTAGCATTAACAAAGAGGCATGTCCCTTCATTGTGTCTGTTCCAATAAACAGACACCCTTCTCTTGTAAAGAGACATCTTTTCACAATGTATATATATGTAAGAGATCAATGAAAGCAACAGTTGTTCCCAAATCTCTGTTCATTACATTCATTTTACAACAAATTGGACGGTTCTGTTACACGCTTAGTGTCGTGATGAGATGCATGAGAAAGCCCAAAAAAATATTTGAGAAAAGCTAACTTAAGTGCTTAATTTATTTTAGAATATATTTGTGGAGTTAGCACTTATAAAAGAATAAAAAAGAGAAAGGTGCTGCTTGTAACCGGATATCAAATCCAGAGAAAGCTTGTGCTGCCAGGACCGGGGAGAGGATTCCATCGATGTGTACATGTGCAAAGAAAAAAAAAAGGCCACGGCTTGCTTTTGCCTGCCTGCTATTCTTAGCACATGCGGGGCCCTGTTGCATGCTCGTTTTAAATAAATGGAGCGGTGGGCAGCTATTGCATGCTTCGACATTTTTATCGTGACCACATCGTGTGAATAAAAATGAAGGACGTGGTCCACATACTTGCTTGCATGCTGGATTGGAGAGATTGGAGAAGTGTAGCGACGCCATTGCTGTCTATTTTAAGCCGGCTGTGGGGTCCGGTCGAGCAAATGAGAGGAGCACGCCGCTGCTGCTGCTTGACCTGCCCATTTCCTTCGGATGGAAGGATCATGCATATGTGCGCATGAGGGCCCGCGTGAAGTGCCATTGCTGTTCCTGTTATGCCCATTGGGTTGCCCGTTGAGGTGCTGGACTGAAAGGATAAGGCAGAGGCATACCCCTTCGTGGTTCGCTCTGGTTCCTATTCCCTGTTCTTGCATACAGAGAACCGACAAACAGAGAAAAGCTCTCTTTCTCTCCTCTCTCACTCCCATTGATTTATGCTTCAATCCACTGAGAGTTTGAGCCGTTTGAGCCCAAGTTTCAGATCTGAGAGCATCAAGAGAATCTCTTCCCTCTCCTCTCCTTCTCCGAGCGTGGTGTTTACTCTTGAGAGGATTGCGGAAAACCCTAGTGTGTGCATTTGGGATTCATATTTTGTGGCACAAGGTGATTCTTGTGATTGCAGATTTCTTATTACTCTTGGTGATGGCCGTCACCTAGACGGTTGGAGATTGATTGATTGATTGGTGAGGGGATTTGGTGATTGTGTCCGCCCCCAATCAAAGATATATTTGTGAGGGGGTTCTTGTGCCCTCCTTGATGGAGCGTTAAAGGCAACTCTAGTAAATTGCTCGTGTCATTGAGTTACCTCACTTGAGTATGTTCTTGCAGTGTCCAATTGCTTGGACGAGGTTTGTGAAACACCTCTTAGCCGCTGAACCACGAAGTGTTGGTCGACACAACGGGGACATAGCTTGCCGGCAAGCTAGTGAACCTCGGGAGAAAATCATTATATCATCTTGTCTCCCAGTGATTGATCGGAATTCATTGGCATTCATATATTGTGATATTTATATTTGTTGATTGGATCATTATCTCTACACCGACGGTATAAAAATCACCGCTCTAGCTTGTATTCACATTTTAATATTATATCTTGTGTAGAGCTTGCGGTTGCCCTGCTAGTTGAGTAGCTTTGTTGTTAGAATAATTATTTTATCTTTGCTTATTAGCATAATATTAGCGACCTAGCCATTGTGTGAAATAGAGACTAATATACTAGAATTGTTGGATAGGTGGCTTGCAACACAACACTAGAGCTAGGCAAAAAGCTTTTCGCCACTTATCTTACAAACCCATATGCTCTATGTATTTGTAGATTTTTTTATTAGGCTATTCACCCCCTCTAGTCATACTAGGATCTTTCACCAGCCACCAAGTCTTCCAGAGCCTCCCGCTTGACTTGCACGTTCGCCATCTTGACTTGGTCAACACGATCACTCCCGTGTACCCTTGCACTTGTCGATGTCCCATACGTCAGCCACCGCGGCTGGTCACCCTCCTCTAGGTCCGTCAGTCCAAGCCTCACGTTCGCCCTTCACCACTTCCGGTTCGTCGGCATGGCACGTCTGTGGGGGTATAGACCCGTATACCCTTACGACCTACCTTGGGCCTGGTCAGACAAAGTATGCCAGCCCACAAGATCAATACCGATTGGGCCTCCATACCTGGTCAGAGTCCTAGGCGGACAAGAATGAAGCAACTTGGCGATCAAGGAAGCTTAGTCGGTTAGGAAACTACTGTATCCTTAGCAGATACATATCTTTGTAACCGACCAGATTTAGATCTTAGGATCTGTAACCCTTGCCCCCCAGCTATATAAGCGGGCAGGGACCCCCCTCAAATTCAACTCAATCCATAACAGAGAGCAGGACTAGGGTATTACGCATCCTTGCGGCCTGAACCTGGGTAAACCTTGGTGTCTTTATTCTCTGTTCGACATCTAGCTCGTAGTCTCTGCGCGCCCTCACCGCTCATCTACTATCTCGGGCATACCCTTGGTAGACTGCCGCCGATATTTCGTCGACAGTGGCGCGCTAGGTAGAGGGTGTGCAAGGAGATTTCCAGACGAGCAAGATGGTTTCCTTTGCTTCTTCCATGGAGTTCGAGGCCGGCCTAACCCTCACCGTCGGGGCGTTCACCTGGACCACCTGCGCCGAGGTCCCGGCCAGCATCATGGAGGCAGCACCTTCGGCTTATACATCGGCATCTTCCCCGACAGCACCACCGGCCGACCAGGTCCCAAGATCAATCTCGAGATCTGTGTCAACGGCGGCCCGACCACCGCTCCCTCGCTACCAGAGGAAGCGCATCGACAACACTGATCTGATCGACGCTATCGATCGCCACGGTGAGGGGTTGGCTGAAACCCTAACCCTGATTAAATCTATCCGATCTCAGCTTGGGGATGACGGGTTCACCACCGTTCACCACCGTCGCCACGGGCGCTCGCCCCGTGCCGACCACCAAAACCGCCCAGACTCGGATCTGGTTGGCACTCGCCCGACGGCACATTCCAACGGCCGCCGTCAATCTCACCTGGTGATTGGTCGGGAGCCAGGAAGCTATGATTCCTGCAATCCCGCGTGCGCATCACCGTATCCTTACACGTTGTGCAACTCGGCGGCGTCATGCGCCAAACACTTCCCGGACCTGGTCATAGGCCGAGCTCAGCGCCGCCCGGCTCTAGATCTGAAGCTCATCAGGTTCCGACTAGATGGTTAGCCTACGCACTTCATCAATCACGTGCACATTGAAGAGCTCCGGGATGACCGATCGCCAAGCACTGAGCGAACCCGAGCAGCACTCGACGGTTTTTCGGGATCCATCAATACTATGGTTTTTTTCAATGACAACGAGATCCAATCTGCACAAGTTCCTGAAGTCCGACCAGAGGACCCCATGGACGTTCAACAAGAGGTCCGACCAGAGGACCCTATGGAGATCCAGCGTGAAGTCCGACCAGAGGACCCCACGGAAATCCAACCAGAGGTCCGACCAGAGGACCACACAGAGATCCGATTTGAGGTCCAGAATCAGACCCCACCTGTGACCCAACTCCAAGAATTCCCGTTGTCCCCCCGGCTACCGGAAGTTTTGTTTTCCAAGTCAGCGATAACGAACCCACGGTGAACGGCGAAACATCGGAGCAGAGGCAAGACAAGCAAGCCCGCAACACGGGTTGTGACACCCGCCGCGCCAACGAGGCCGCCGACCGACAAAGGCAAGAAGCCACTGATGAGCAGCGCAGGCTCTTGGCCGAGCATCACAGACTCTACCACAATCTTGCAGATGATTTTGATCTGGTCGGCGACCGACAAGTCCATACGACGCCCAGCGCCAACATCGTCGTAGCCCTCCACCAGCTGAGGGTGGCCAATATACCGATGACCCCACAGTTGGAAGAGGCGTTCGACTTTCTCACGGCAGCCAAAGCGCAAGTAAACCTCCTATGAGACCAGGCAGCCCCGAGCTCATCCGCTCGCAGCCGCCGATCACGTAGCGTCCGGTGCAACCGAGGAGAGAACTCAAGAGAGGACGGAGGCGACAACGGCAACGACGACAATCGTGAAAGCTGTGGCAACCCTCCTCAGGAGCGGGGGTTCCGTCGACGCCGGGTGAACGACAGCAGCAACAGAGACAATAACCGCAACGGCGGCGGTAATAGATATAACAATCGTGGAGATCCTTACCGCGACCAAGTAGTGGATCAATACGATGACCGCGACTTTCACGATGTCATCAATGATTGCTACCGAGCCTGGACGGACGTATCTGGTCCTAGGCCCTACTCGGCCAATCTTCGCGCCGTCGTTTGGCCCCGAAACTTCAGGATCGGTGACTTCAAGGCCTACGAATGCAAGATTGACCCCGAGCAGTGGATCATGCTGTACGAGGTGGCCGTCCGAGCCGCCAGAGGTGACGAGTATGTCATGGCGAATTACTTGCCTATCGTCTTAGACAGCGGGCTGAATCAATGGCTCCTAAGGCAACGTGAGGGCTCCATACACAGCTGGCCTCAGCTCCGGCATATGTTCATCGAGAACTACAAGACCACATGCCAGCACTCGGGTATGAAGTACGATTTGGCTCAAGTACACGACTACCCCAAAGAGCCGCTGCGCCACTACATCCGCCGTTTCTCCGATGTCTGGACCATGATCCCGGGCATAACCCCAGTCGAAGTCGTTTCTCTGTTCGTCCAGGGATTACGCCAGCCGAGCAATGTCGACCTTCACAAAGAGTTGCTCCGGCGCCAGCCCAAAACGGTGGATAAGTTGTTCCGGATCGCCCAAGAATTCGCTCGGGTTGATGACGTGATGCAATAGTTCCCCGACGCCTGCCCCTCCAATCGCATCTACCGCCGCGACGACGACTGTGATCGTGACGACGATCGCAGCGGCCCCAGGAACAACCGCCGCAACGATCGTCGTAACGATGACCGCCGTGACGCCCCAGAAACAATCGTCGTGATGATGATCGTCAGCATGGCCGCCAGCGGTACAACGGTAATGGGAACAACAACAATAACAACGGGCGCAACTGCGGCAGCCAAAACGTCAATGCCGTTAAGGAGAAGAAGAGGGATCACGACGAGGAATAAGACAAGATCCTCAATCAGGACTGTCCTCGTCACCCTAACAAAGGCCACACCCTTGGAGAATGTAGGGGTTTCACCGCAATATTCAACAAGGGGGCCTACAAGAAGCAGCGCACGGGGAAGCAAGCCAAGGAGAAGAGGGCCAGAAGCGACGACAAGTCCGACGACGACGAGCCCGATAAAGATCCGCGCCACGTCTACAATGAGCCCATCTGGAACCTTACTGCCATGATTTTTGACAGTAAAGCGGGGCTTGAAAATACGTGCGACAAGAAGCTCCTGAAGCGCCGGATCATGGCCATCGCCGAATCCGACGGTCTTGACCCTGACGTCAAGGCCCCAGCCTGGTCGGAACAACCGGTGGCCTTCAGCCGAGCTAATATGTGGGCTAACATCCCCGATGCCCCCAATTCCCGCTGGTCCTCGACCCCGTCATCAACCAAGTCCGCATGGAGCAAGTACTCATCGATGGCGGTAGCGCCCTGAACATCCTTTTCCTCCAAGCGTTCAACAAGTTCGGACTCAAGGTCAAAGACCTGGAGCCCTACGACTCCCCCTTCTGGGGCATCATGCCGGGCAACCCTCCATGCCCCTCAGGCATATTTCTTTGCCCGTCCAGTTCGGGACCAAGTAGCACTTCAGGAAAGACTACGTCACCTTCATCATCGTGGCTTTGAAGGAATCTACCACGCCATCCTCAGCAGGCCGGGTATCGCCAAGTTCATGGCGGTCCCCCACTACGGCTACCTTGTCCTCAAGATGCCGACAAAGAAGGGAATCCTTTCCCTTCGTGGCAATGTTCTCATGGCTCATGCCTGCGAGACCAATGCCTATGCCGCTGCGGAACTCGCCGACCTCAAGAAGCGCATGGAGCAGACATGCCTGGAGGCCAAGACGATACCTCAAGCTGACCTCCAGATTCTGGTCAAGCAGGCCAAGCGCTCCGCTCAGAAGAGAAAGGGCCACAAGCAAGTCGAGCTGGTTCCCGGCGATAAGATGAAGACGGCCCTGGTCGGGGCCGACCTTAGCAGCAAATAGGAAGACGTGCTCGTCTGGTTCCTATGGGACAACATCAGCGTGTTCGCTTGGAAACCTGCGGACATGCCTGGCGTACCCAGGGACCGGATCGAGCACTTTCTTAATGTCTCGAAGACCGCCAAACCAATCAAGTAGAAGCTATGACGGTTCGCTCATGACAGGAAGGGGGTGATTAGGGCAGAAGTAGCCAAGCTCTTAGCAGCTGGTTTTATCAAAGAAGTATTCCATCCGTACTGGTTATCCAACTCGGTTCTTGTAAAAAAGAAAAATGGAGAATGGAGAATGTGCGTTGATTATACCGATCTCAACAAACACTGCCCTAAGGACCCTTTTACTCTCCCTCGCATCAACGAGGTTGTAGACTCTACCGCAGGTTGCGAACTGCTCTCGTTCCTAGACTGCTACTCGGGTTATCACCAGATAGCCCTCGCTATTGACGATCAGATCAAAACGTCCTTCATCACGCCTTTCGGTGCGTATTGCTATACGACCGTGTCATTTGGTCTAAAAAACGCTGGCGCTACCTATCAACGGGCCATCCAGGCATGCCTCCAAGGCGAGATAAAAGACGAACTTGTCGAGGCTTACGTCGACGACGTTGTGGTTAAAACAAGGGAAGCATCCACACTAGTTGCCGACCTCGAGTGGACGTTCAAAGCCCTCAATGAGTTCTAATGGAAACTCAATCCACACAAGTGTGTTTTCGGCGCCCCTTCTGGGATACTGCTCGGCAACGTGGTTAGCCAAGACGGCATACGCCCAAACCCAGAAAAAGTCGATGTAGTCTTAAAAATGGCATGTCCCAATTCCATCAAGGATATCCAAAAGTTGATAGGGTGCATGGCAGCCTTGAGTCGTTTCATATCACGGCTTGGCGAGAAGGGCCTACCTTTCTTCAAACTTCTAAAAGCCAAGGAGAAGTTTGAGTAGTCGGAGGAGGCCGATACTGCTTTTGCCGAGCTCAAGCAGTACCTAACGTCCCCTCCGGTCCTCACCGCTCCTAGAGACGATGAGCAGCTACTGCTCTACATCGCCGCCACCGATCGTGTTGTGAGTACCGTCATGGTCGTTGAGAGAGAAGAACCAGGTCACGCGTATGGTGTCCAGCGCCCGATCTACTATGTCAGTGAAGTGCTCAACGAATCAAAACAAAGGTACCCACACATTCACAAGCTACTTTACGCGATCCTGATCACCAAATGAAAACTTTTGCATTATTTCCATGCCTTCTCTATCACTGTGGTCACGGAGCACGCCCTCGGCGACATACTGAGCAACAAGGACGCCAGCGGCCGTATCGTAAAGTGGGCGCTTGAGCTGAGCTCTTTCACCCTTGGCTTCCGAAGCCGCAACACAATCAAGTCTCAGGCATTGGCCGACTTCATAATCGAGTGGTCCGACATGACCCTACCATCCTTCGAGAGGAACGCCGAGCACTGGAAGATGTACTTTGACGGCTCCCTCAACATTGATGGCGCAGGGGCAGGTATATTTTTCCAGTCCCCTCGGGGGACAAATTGC
Organism: Themeda triandra; assembly: GCA_018135685.1. NCBI lineage: Eukaryota > Viridiplantae > Streptophyta > Magnoliopsida > Poales > Poaceae > Themeda > Themeda triandra. The sequence continues at coordinate 67,847 of JAENPR010001658.1, read as the reverse complement.
GATACGTCCTACATATTCGCTTCAAGGCTTCCAACAATGCCACAGAATACGAAGCTGCAATCCATGGCCTCCGGATAGCGGTAGACCTTGGCATCAAACGGCTCCTCGTGTATGGCGATTCTGCCCTGGTTATCCACCAAGTCAACAAGGAGTGGGACTACAATAGCGAGAAGATGGACGCCAATGTTGCTGAGATCCGCAAACTTGAAAACAAATTCTACGGCCTGGAGTTCATCCATGTCCCGCGTGCAGAAAACAAGTTTGCTAATGAGCTATCCAAGCTAGGATCAACTCGAGCAGAAATACCTCACGGTGTCTTTGTTCAAGATTTGCTCGAGCCTTCTATCGCTCAAGCATCATCAGCAACAGATCCATTGCCGGCCACGCAAACATCCCCTCCGAGTCAAGTCGTGGATCCGAAGGGGGCGAAGAGCGCGTCCAACCAGCCAGCAGCCTAGTTTGTGCATCTCCGACCAGAGGCCGACCACGTCATTGCCGCCATACTGCCAGCTCCTTTCCAAATTTCCGCACCAGTCACACGCTCTGGCAAACAGACCATCCAGGATGACCAAAGTCCAACCGATTCCCCAGCAAGTCCGAGGTCGGACAATGATCCACCGGCTCAGCAACCAGTCAGCTGGTCAGCCGACCAGCCGTGCGACCACTCAGCCGAGCAGCCATAGGTACCCAAGCCAGATTGGAGAATACCTTTTATCTGCTACCTCATCGACGAAGATGTACCTGAGGACAAAATAGAAAAAGAACGCCTTATCCGACACAGCAAACATTATGTGCTGGTTGACGGGCAGCTCATGCGCAAAAATGCAAGCGCACAGGTACTTCAAAAGTACATCACATACGAGGAAGGTGAAGAGCTGCTCTTGCGAATCCACGCAGGAACATGCGGCAACCATGCGGCGTCGAAAACACTAGTCGAAAAGGCTTTCCGAGTAGGTTTTTACTGGCCAACCGCAGTTGCTGACGCCCAAAAGTTGGTCCGCCATTACAAAGACTGTCAGTTCTTTTCAAAACAGATCCATGTCCCCGCACATGAGCTTCAAGCAATCCCTACCTCGTGGCCCTTCTCATGCTGGGGACTGGATATGATCGGGCCATTTAAAAAGGCACCAGGTGGTTTCTGCTATGTCTATGTCCTAATCGACAAATTTTCCAAGTGGATTGAATATAAGCCCTTAGTTAAGGCAACAGCTCAAAAGGCAGCTGAGCTGCTCAATGACGTAATCCACCGATTCGATGTCCCCGGCAGTATCATAACTGATCTTGGGTCTACTTTCACCGGGAGCGAGTTTTGGGATTTCTGCGATGACTACAGTATCAAGGTCAAATATGTCTCGATAGCCCACCCACGAGCTAATGGTCAGGTCGAGTGTTGACGGTCGTTAAGTGCCAATTTTTACCGTCAACTAAACATGAGAAAGGACTAAAATATGTTCACCAACTAGATATAGGGGTTATACTGACAGAATTCCATGAGTTTTGGTGAATGTCTATTTACGCGGGGTGTCGGCTGAAAATACCCAAGGAAGGCCCACATGTCGGGTTTACATAGAGATAATCGGGAACCGGTGAAAATTCACATGTCTGGAAGGTTCGAGAAGGCTCGGACCAAACGGGAGCCCGAACGGGCTCGGTGGAGAGTCGGCCGACTCCCCCTGGGCGGCCGACCGGCCATCTCGGCCTAATCGGCGTCGGCCTCGCGGATCCCTGTTCCACCACCTTTGAGGATGAATAATAATCGTCCGTTTAGGTCGGTTTGATCCGAGGGCTGTGGTGCATCCTAGAGGGCTATATAAGCAGGGCCCCTGGCCCCTGGAGGAGGCATCCCTAAAACCCTAATTCATTATCTCCCAGCGGGATCAGAGTTGTAGAGGCGTGTTGACATTTCTAACGCCACTCAGTGTTAGGTTGTCATCCCCAACATGGCGCCAAAAATGCTGGTACTAAATAATGCAACTGCTACTAGAAATAAAGATGGGATCCGCAAAGCGCACGTATAATACCGATGTAGCATTTTAACCGGGAGTAATCCGGGTATCGTTATTTATAATTTTACCACCGGGAAGGGAAGGCACTTTGGATAATGAGTGATGAGCAATGCACATGCTATAATGGAGAGCTTAACCTTGTCGTATCGATCATCTCATACGGGGTAAGTGTCACATAAAATATAGGAATGAATGATAAATGACATAAGATAAATGAGAGCATTTAGCCACATAAAATAATAGTAATAAGCCATCTCAACTTAGCACTCTAAGCTTATAACACTAGCATGGACTAGGACGATCTAGGGTATAATCCTATGTTATTCTAACTATAAAGTCAAAGCATACAATGATTAGTGCAAGAACATCTAGCAATCATGGCGGGAAAAGGTAACATCTATGCATAGTGATATTACCGGAAAGACAAGAGACATAGCAATGACTTCAATGTAATAGGTTTGTTACGCTAGACCTATACTCGGGAGAAGGGCTACAAAGGACTCAACGGGATGTCACTCCCGCGATCTACCTCACGATCCGGAATATAGGGTGCAATCGCGAGATAAATACGGTATAGGCACCATGCCTACACAATATCTACCACTCACCCATTGGCCTAATGAGCAAGCGCTATACGATCCTATGCATAAACATAATTCTAGTCCAACTATGCTAAATATATAATCAAAGTAAACTAAGAATGATATAATTGAGAACATAATCAAATAGAGCAAAGTCAAGTCGATATAATAGAATACAATAAAGTACTACTCATAGTATCACGAACAATGATGAATATTACAAGAATGTAGAGGGGAATTACCAAGAACTCCGACAGATCCGGACTCCAAGCTAGGCTTGATTCCCTCTAGATCTATTCCTATGTAGCTATGCTACTAAACTATGGAGCTCTAATTGAGATGGTGGCTCGGCTTCTACGAATTCGATGAGAGAATGAACTCTTGAATGAATTAGGATGAATTAGGGTTTCACCCGGGGGGCCGGGGCTCGAATATATAGCCCCTAGGATGAACCACGGCCCTCGGATCAAACCGACCTAAATGGACGATAATTATTCATCCTCAAAGGCGGTGGAGGCGGGATCCACGAGACTCCACCGATTGGTGGAGGTGGGGAGTCGGCCGACTCCCCCTGGGTCGGCCGACGCCACCCCCGCTGCCAGTGGGCCCCGGCTTCCGGGGTTTGCCTTCTGGAGTCTTCTAGATTATACAATTTTACCCGTTCGGTCTTTATCTCTATGTAATCATGACATGTGGGCCTCCTTTGGTTCTCTTTCGATAACCCCCTGCGAAAATAGACAATCACCAAAACTCGTGGAATTACATCGGTGTAACCCCTATATCTAACAGTGAACTCAAATTAGTCCTTTCTCTTGCTGCGTTGACGGTATAAAATTGATACTTAACGACCGTCAACAAACTCCCCCAAGCTTACCTTTTGCTCGTCCCCGAGCAAAGATAGACTCGTGATGGATCGGGAGTTGCTACAATGCTTTCACTCCTCACAAGTACACATGCGTTCAAACAAGAACTCTCCTCCGGATTAGAGTGAACTATTCTGACTCAAGACTCACTCATATTACCTTTCACCATGGGGCTTGTAACCGTCACTTGGGTCTTGAGTAGTTGGAAGATAGAACAGTCAAGTCAAGCGCCATGTTTCTCGCTCTTTGATCAACTATTATCCCGGAGTTTTTGCAAGGTTTTGAAATAAAACTCAGAGTTCCTTGTATGAACCTTTCAAGTCTCTCATTTGTGGTATTTCTGGATCCTCTCCAAGGCATGAATAGTGTATGCCTTCTCTCTTCTCTCAAGAATATGTGGTATTTGTGGAACTAAGGCATAGTGGAAAGTGCCTTCTCTCTCTCACCCTACTTTCTAATAGGCTTATGTGGAGCTCATAGGTGGGGAGACACTCAAACTCACTTGCATATATTGCACAGTTAAGACATGGATCCAATAGGAACTAAAATAATAATAAAGTCATATGTGCATGTGAATGAGGAAATGGAATGGATGATAAGATGATAATAGGATGATGATAGTATGATGGTGATAAGAAAATGATTATGAGGGGTACTCAACTGGTGAACATCTACTTCTACACTCGCTCCTTTGGGGATAACATGACTCCCTTTATTCGGAAACCTTAAAACTTCTTGAATGGAAGGACTTGGCTACTCTTTCTTTTTCTTTCTCTTTTTTTTTAGAGCAACCAATCCTCTGAAAATGAAACTTTAGCACAGGGAGTGTAGAACTTGAAATGATAATGACTGGAGCTTTTTATGTAGGCAATGAAACGGCAATGATTATTTCTAGATGTTCACTCCCAGGATAGGAGTGGAACCTTTTCTGGATGATGTGAAATGAATGGCGTATGTATATGTGGATGGATGAATGGATGGATGCGTACTCCCAGTGTAGGAGCAGCATAAGTGCGTATCTCTAGGGTAGAGATAGCACAATATGTGGGGAATGCGTACTCCCGGTGTAGGAGCAAATAAGTGCGTATCTCCCGGGGTAGAGATAGCACAATATGTGGTGGATATGGATCTATATGTGGGTGGTACTTCGAGGAACAGTAGCACGGGAATGAATGTAACATTTATAAAATGGGTGCATGCTTCGAGGACGAAGTAGCATAGATCAATGGATGGAGAGCACATAGTATTGACTTTATCTCGCATGACTAATTCCTTATGGGTCCACAAGCATAACCACACTCAATGCCTATAAAGTCTACACTCAAACCTACGGTGTGATCCATATAAACGAGATGGGTTTTCCTAATCTAGTAAGCATGAATATATGGTCGTGGTAGGAATTTAAACTCTCATCATAAAGGAACTCATCATGCAGGAATTTAATATTTTCACGAGATAAATTCTCGAGAACTCTAGTATCTCTAGGAACAAGATGGATAGCGGCTCAAAACCTTCCCATATCATACCCGTCAACCACCTAGACTTAGATCAAGTGTTCGCTACCCACAAGTTTTAGGTTGAGCAAATCTCAAATCTAAACGGTTGTGTCCAAAACTCGGGAGAGTGCAAGGTTGAAAACTAGGTACTTGAAAGGAATTACGGCGAGCAACTATTCATCATCTCCATATAGAGTTTATTCTAGGGATCACTTTTAAAGACAGTTGCAAAAGCTCTCCAAAAGTAGAAAAGATAAATAAGGAAATCTTTACGGGTTTCTATGGTTATGCATTTTTTTAGTTGTTTTAACAAAGCATACTTTAATAAAGCATAAATAGATAAGTTGGAGACACTTAGCTTGGTACACGGGGAATGCTCTCCCCAAGCTGGATGTTGACATAGTCTCTGATGTTCTTGACGATGGCACGAAGACGTTCTAGTCCTCCGGGAGTGTTGTAGATAGTTCTTTGTTGGAGACGGCATTCAATTTTCAGCGGGCGACACTCGACGGGGACTGGATGTCCTTCGCTTGTTAGCTCTTCTTGATCCTTGATGTTACGTGAAGCTCAAAATAGACAACAAAGCTTATGGAACTAATTAAGCATTAGTGATAAAACCTCTAGGCCTTGGTTGTCTAGAACTTTCTTAACTTAGACTTGTTCTAACGGGATCACAAGAAATATTTTTATCTTTTTATTATTTAAGGAATGCGAGACGGGGGAAATAAATATGCTTTGAGAAATTATTTTTGTGCCACCACGGTGAATGCCTATTCACATGGGGCTTGACGATTTTACGGATGCAAATGCACAACATCTTTATTTTCTTTTCAAATGCGGAGATAAAAGAGTAAAGATGCAACTAAGATGCAAGTAGGGAAATAAATATGCTAAGATAAAAATATAATGCTGAAAAGGAATGCTGATAAATACCAAGTTACCTCTTGGCGCGGCGTTCGGTGGTTTTGAGTCCTCCGAACAGGACTTGTCATGTTCGCTCATTTTTCAAGGGGCGCATTGGCTGGCGCCTCGGATGATGTCGCCTCGTGTGTACGAATTGATTCTGATTTTACTTTTACTTTCCACACCTTCTTTGTTGGAGAAGATGACCTTGAGGAGGAAGCTTCTTGGGGCACTTGTTTCTCTTCTGATGGCACCTCTTCGGGTTTTTCTGCAATGTTCTTCTCTTCTGGGTACCGATCTTCATATCTGAATACTTCTCCCTCATAGTCGGCCCATCCATCTTTAGTGATGTTCTTCTTGTTACGCGACGGCACGCTGCCTTCTCCTTGCTGTTCTTCTTGGGCTCTTCGGTGATTATATAATTATTGTTGAACTAGCGGCGTACCTTCTCGGTGGGAAAGTGGAAATGAATCTCTCTGTCCCAATATAGATGATAGCTCTGGTGGTGTTCAGGAATGGTCTTCCTAGGATGATTGGAGGATCGTAGTCATCTCCCATGTCAATGACTAGGAAGTCTGTAGGGACATAATGGTCATCTATCTGGATGAGGACATCCTTCACTTCTCCTTCGACGAGCGGAATGTCGGGTACGCCATTTGTAGGCATGTGCATAGGTAGGCTCCAAAGGCATAGTGCCATATAGATACTCATAGGTTACCTTGGCCATAATGTTGACGCCTTGATCTGGTGTCACAGATGCTTTATTGAAAGAGCTTCGTTGATGGAGCATTGAATGGTTGGGACACCTGGGTCATCCTTCTTGATCGACGTGGGGACCTGAGTAAGTGGTCATGCTCCTTGTGGACTGCGGTGACCATCCTCACTTGTCTCCGTCTTCTTGGTCTTCTTATTCTTGTTCTTGCTCTTCTTAGCCGATTCTTCTTCTTCTCACATTCTGTGATGAGGGTGTCTTTGGGAACTATGACACTCGTTCTTGAAGAAGAAGGTTTCTCTTTTGCCCTTGATGTTGAAGATGATCTTGGCGGTGTTGGCATACATGATGGCTCCAGGCGGTGTTCAAGAATGGTCATCCCGAGATGACGGGGACCTTTCATCACCGCTTTGTATCCACTACCACGAAGTCCCGCGGGAACATACGAGTTGCCCACTCGTACACATATATCTTCTAGTATTCCCAAAGGGACACGGAGTGACGATCGCAAGTAAGTAAGCACATGGTTGTGTATGCTAAGGGGCATCGAATAGCTTCTCATATATCACTCTTGGCATGATGTTGATGCTTGCACCGAAGTCACGGTTGCCTCATTAAAGTTAGTACTTCCAATGGAGATCGGAATGACTGGTCTCCCGGATCGCCCTTCTTGATTGGCGAGTTGAGTCAATCCATGACCCCTTCGATGGATCACTCCGGCTATCTTCTACATTGAATATATCAACAAGATTTGCGGTCTCGAGCTCTTCGGGTTGTCTGCGGTTTACCTTGACCGATGAAGGGAGCAAGGTTGACAAGGCGTTGTACTGCGACTCAAGTATCTTGTTGAAGTTTGAAGTGACTCTTGATGGCATTGGAAAAGCCATCCATCCCATTGCGAGTGTCTCTAGGACCTTGTCATTTGATGTCGGCTTCTTGGACCAGTTTGTCCATCATCTTGCCTTGATTCGCACTAACTCTCTCAAAGGCGGTGGTTGTAGTTATTGTAGGAGGAGTTGTTACCTTGGTAGTTGCCCGAATAATTGCACCTGAGTAGTTAGGCCTCTGCTTGTTGATTCCAACCTTGATTCTGCGAGGACGATAGTAATTATTGTTGTTGTTGTTGTTGAGGTAGTTCACGTCCTCCTTCGGCTCACGGGCGGTTAGCACCCAGTGTGTGCCCGGTCTCTCCACACTCTTCACATGTCATGCGAGCATCATGTATATGCATGACTTCTTTCTTCTCTCGGGCTCTCTCATCGAGCCTCTTCATTAGCAAATCCATTTTGGCGAGACGGCATGTCTACCTCTTTCAATTTGGTGCATTCCTCCACCTCTCTTGCGTGTCGAGTCCTTTCTTCACTCCAACCTTGGTTGGATGCCATCTTCTCCACAAGAGCTGTGGCTTGAGGAATAGTGAGTGATAAGAATGCACCTCCAGCGGCATCCATCGTCTCACGTGTCTTGTGCTAAGCCCATGGTAGAATGTCGCATAAGCGCCAATTCTCCATGCCATGATGAGGACACTCGAGGATGTAGTCTTGAAAGCGCTCCCAAGCTTCTAGGACAGTCTCATCATGGTGTTCTTTGAAAGCTTGATATCTTCCCACGAAGAGCATTTGTCTTACCCATGGGGAAGAACTTCGCCAAGAAATTGGTGGAACATAGTGCCCACGTAGGATTCTTCTCCTTATTGGCGTAGAACCACGCTTCGCTCTCCCCAAGAGTGAGAATGGGAAGAGGCGAAGTAGTATAGCATCTCTGGGGACATCCTTGATAGTGAATGTGCTACAAATCTCCGAGAAAGTGTTGGAGATGAGCACTAGCATCTTCATGGGCCTTCCCACGAACGGCTTGCTTGCACCATGTTGATTAGCGCGAGGCTTGAGCTCAAAAGCTTCTTCGATGTTCGCAAAAATGGTCCAAGTCTACGAATGTTGTCCGTAGTTGGAGCCGAGAACTCGCGGAGTGACTTGTTCGCCATGGCTTCAAACGCTGGTGTCAAGTCTCGAACGAACGTCGACTTTACGCTTCCGACAAACTTCCAAGTTGAGTTGATGATGATGATTGATTGGTCTTCTTCAACTTGCTTCGGCCTTCCCGAATAAAGCTTCGGATTGTCAATATAATTGTCGGGAAGAGTTGTCTTGATTACCACGCATAAAATACACAAGTAGACAAAACAAGGGTAATCCAGTAGAGATGGGTTAGTATGACAAAGTTTGCTCAATCACATTATGTAGTGCAATGCTGCTCATTATCCATTGGCTTTCAACCTTCCCCGGCAACGGCGCGCAAAAATGCTTGTTGACATTTCTAACGCCACTCGGTGTTAGGTTGTCATCCCCAACATGGCGCCAAAAATGCTGGTACTAAATAATGCAACCGGCTACTAGAAATAAAGATGGGATCCGCAAGCGCACGTATAATACCGATGTAGCATTTTAACCGGGAGTAATCCAGGTATCGTTATTTATAATTTTACCACTTTGGGAAGAGAAGGCACTGGATAATGAGTGATGAGCAATGCACATGCTATAATGGAGAGCTTAACCTTGTACGTATCGATCATCTCATACGGGGTAAGTGTCACATAAAATATAGGAATGAATGATAAATGACATAAGATAAATGAGAGCATTTAGCCACATAAAATAATAGTAATAAGCCATCTCAACTTAGCACTCTAAGCTTATAACACTAGCATGGACTAGGACGATCTAGGGTATAATCCTATGTTATTCTAACTTTAAAGTCAAAGCATACAATGATTAGTGCAAGAACATCTAGCAATCATGGCGGGAAAAGGTTACATCTATGCATAGTGATATTACCGGAGAAGACGAGACATAGCAATGACTTCAATGTAATAGGTTTGTTCGCTAGACCTATACTCGGGAGAAGGGCTACAAAGGACTCAACGGAATTTGTCACTCCCGTGATCTACCTCACGATCCGGAATATAGGGTGCAATCGCAGATAAATACGGTATAGGCACCATGCCTACACAATATCTACCACTCACCCATTGGCCTAATGAGCAAGCGCTATACGATCCTATGCATAAACATAATTCTAGTCCAACTATGCTAAACATATAATCAAAGTAAACTAAGAACGATATAATTGAGAACATAATCAAATAGAGCAAAGTCAAGTCGATATAATAGAATAGAATAAAGTACTACTCATAGTATCACGAACAATGATGAATATTACAAGAATGTAGAGGGGAATTACCAAGAACTTCGACAGATCCGGACTCCAAGCTAGGCTTGATTCCCTCTAGATCTATTCCTATGTAGCTATGCTACTAAACTATGGAGCTCTAATTGAGATGGTGGCTCGGCTTCTCCGAATTCGATGAGAGAATGAACTCTTGAATGAATTAGGATGAATTAGGGTTTCACCCGGGGGGCGGGGCTCGAATATATAGCCCCCTAGGATGAACCACAGCCCTCGGATCAAACCGACCTAAATGGACGATAATTATTCATCCTCAAAGGCGGTGGAGGCGGGATCCACGAGACTCCACCCGATTGGTGGAGGTGGGGAGTCGGCGACTCCCCACTGGTCGGCCGACCGGCCACCCCGCCGAGTGGGCCCGGCTTCCGGGGTTTGCCTTACGGAGTCTTCTAGATTATACAATTTTACCCGTTCGGTCTTTATCTCTATGTAATCATGACATGTGGGCCTCCTTTGGTTCTCTTTTCGATAACCCCCGCAGAAAATAGACAATCACCAAAACTCGTGGAATTCTGTCAGTGTAACCCCTATATCTAACAGGTGAACTCAAATTAGTCCTTTCTCTTGCTGCGTTGACGGTATAAAATTGATACTTAACGACCGTCAACAAGTCGTCCCTTGAATGGATGACTTCTCCTCTCTAGAGAATTAGAGCTAGACATTCCAATGTAGTAGATTAGATCTAGATGAGAGTTAGGGAGAGCGGAGTTGCGCTCCGGTTACGGAGAAGTCTTCGAGATTTGGTATGTCTTTGTATCTACTCTCGTAAGACTTATGCTTTAATATATTTATCTTCTCTATTTACTTTTATGCCTATCTTGTGATTGTTAGTATAGTAGTTATGCTTTAGTATGGGATCTTCGCTCGCATCGAGTGCTCTAGTTATCCTAGGTAATTAGAGTAGTAATTGATAGTGTAGACATGGTGTCTAGACTAGAGGTTATACGAGATTGCACCCAATCCCACGGATTGTTGTGGTAGCCCCGAGGATCGTGACAGGTCCCGACGGTCGTCGTATTCCACCTCGTTCGGGTTGGTGTTTGTAGGACCGTAGTCGGAGCTTCCTAGCCCCCTTCTCATCCATTTACGTGGCTAGTGTTCGATGTCCCGAAGTGCTATTGTATGATTGCTATATCTATCCATCCCCCGTTATCATAGAACCAGAGTAATAGAGAAGTATATAGGAACCTTGATCTCTCCCGTTGTCCTCTCACTCTAGCTAGCTACTCATTTATCATAGAATTCTCATGTGTGCTTTATTATTTATATTACCTTATATATATATATCATTTACCCCTACTTTAGTCTAGTTGGTTTACTAAGTTAGTAGATACATGGTGGTGAGTTATCTGATTCTTTAACCCTTGCTTCCCCGTGGTAAAATATAAATAACGATACCTGGTTTACTCCCGGTAAAATGCTACAATGGTAAGTTCTGTGCGCTTGCGGAATCCTTCTTATTTTACGTGCACTTAATTTATTCCAACAAGCATTTTTGGCGCCGTTGCGGGGAAGCAATCGGTGTTAAGTTTTTGATAATGATCTTGATGTCTGCTAATTTAGTGTATCACTAGCTTTAGTAGGATTACCCCTTGTTCTATTGAGTGTGGAATAGACAGGACAAAAGATGTCGTTTTGACCTTCCGACAAGCTTCCACAAGACATTGAAGAGCCCGGGGTCCCTCAACATTCAAGCGGAACCCCGCCATCTCACGGGTTTGTGTATACATATATACTATTCTAACCATGTGCGATTGGAGAAAATGTCGTCGTCAAAATAGGTGATGAACATAGATGCCGCAACACTACTCACAAATTTCATCCTGTGAGTCATGGTAATTATGATCAAGAATGGTGAGATAGTCTTGCTCATGGACTTTAAAATTATGAGTAGTTATCTTTTAAACTCTTGCACCTCACTACATGTTTAGAAGACATTTGAGTTAAGGTAGTTCTAGACAACCAAGGCTTAGAGGTTTTTATCACTAATGTTTAATCAGTTCCACAAGCTTTGTTGTCTATTTGAGCTTCACGAGAATAATAAAGGATCAAGAAGAGCTAAGCGAGCGAAGGACATCCAGTCCCTGTCGGAGTCTTTGTCCGCGACACTTGAACACTATCTCAAACGGCAACTATCTATGACACTCCGGGAGGACTCGAACGTCTTCATTGCTGTCGGCAACATCGCGAGACTATGTCAACATCCGGCTTGGGGGGAGGGCATCCCTCGTGTACCAAGCTAAGTGTTTCCAACTTATCTATTTTATGCCTTGTTAGAGTGTGCTTTGTTAAAACAACTAAAAAGATGCATAACCATAGAAACCCGAAAAGATTTCCTTATTTATCTTATGGAGAGCTCTTGCAATCTGTCTTTAAGTTATCCCGTAGAATAAACTCTACATGGAGATGATGAATAGTTGCTCTGCCGTAATTCCTTTCAAGTACCTAGTTTTCAACCTTGCACTCTCCCGAGTTTTGGACACAATTGTTTAGATTTGAGATCTGCTCTGAACCTAAAACTTGTGGGTAGCAAACACTTGATCTAAGTCTAGGTGGTTGACGGGTATGATATGGGAAGGTTTTGAGCCGCCGTCCATCTTGTTCCTAGAGATACTAGAGTTCTGGAGAATTTATCTTTGAAAACATTAAATTCCTGCATGATGAGTTCCTTTATGATGAGAGTTCAAATTCCTACCACAGCCATATATTCATGCTTACTAGATTAGGAAGACACATCTATTTATATAGATCATATTGTAGGCATTGAGTGTAGTCTTTATAGGCATTGAGTGTGGTTATGCTGTGGACCCATAATGAATCAGTCATGCAGTTAAAGTCAATACTATGTGCTCTCCATCCATTGATCTATGCTACTTCTGTCCTCAGAAACATGCACTCATTTTATAAATACTACATTCATTCTGTGCTACTTCTGTCCCTAGAAGTACCACCTACATATAGATCCATATCCACCACATATTGTGCTGTCTCTACCCTAGAGATACGCGCTTATGCTTTTGCTCCTACCCCGGGAGTATACATCCATCCATCCATCCATCCACAAAATACATACGCCACTCATTTCACTTCATCCAGAAAAGGTTCTACTCCTATCCTGGGAGTGAACATCTAGAAATAATCATCGCCGTTCCATTTGCCTACATAAAGCTCCAGTCATTGTCATTTCAAGTTATACACTCCCCGTTGCTAAAGTTTCATTTTCGAGAGGATTGGTTGCTCTAGTAAAAAAAAAAGAGAAAAAAAGAAAAAAAAAGAGAAAGAAAGAAAGAAAGAGTAGCCAAGTCCTTCCTTTCAAGAAGTTTCAAAGTTTACGAATAAAGGGAGTCATGTTATCCCCAAAGGAGCAAGTGTAGAAGTAGATGTTCACCAAGTGATCACCCCTCATAATCATTTCCTTATCATCATCATCTTATCGTCCATCCCATTCCCTCATTCACATGCACATATGACTTTATTATTATTTTGGTTCTTATTGGATCCATGTCTTAACTGTGCAATATATGCAAGTGAGTTTGAGTGTCTCCCCACCTATAGCTCCATATAAGCCTATTAGAAGTAGGGTGAGAGAGAGAAGGCAACCTCACTATGCCTTAATTCCACAAATACCACATATTCTGAGAGAAGAGAGAAGGCATACACTACTCATGCCTTGGAGAGGATCCAAAAATACCACAAATGAGAGACCTGAAAGGTTCATACAAGGAACTCTGAGTTTTATTTGAAAATCTTGCAAAAACTCTAGAATAATAGTTGATCAAGAGCGAGAAACATAGCGCTTGACTTGACCGTTCGTCTTTCAACGCCCAAGACCCAAGTGACGGTTACAAGCCCCATGGTGAAAGGTAATATGAGTAAGTTTTGAGTCGAATAGTTCACTCTAATCCGGAGGAGAGTTCTTGTTTGAACGCATGTGTACTTTTGAGGCGTGAAAGTATTGTAGCAACTCCCGATCCATCACTGAGTTTATCTTTGCTCGAGAGGAGCAAAAGGTAAGCTTGGGGGAGTTGTTGACGGTCGTTAAGTGCCAATTTTTACCGTCAACTAAACATGAGAAAGGACTAAAATATGTTCACCAACTAGATATAGGGGTTATCTTGACGAATTCCATGAGTTTTGGTGAATGTCTATTTACGTAGGGTGTCGGTGAAAATACCCAAGGAAGGCCCACATGTCGGGTTTACATAGAGATAATCGGGAACCGGTGAAAATTCTGTAACTGGAAGGTTCGAGAAGGCTCTGGACCAAACGGGAGCCCGAACGGGCTCGGTGGAGAGTCGGCCGACTCCCCCTTGGGCGGCCGGCGGCCATCTCGGCCAATCGGCGTCGGCCTCGCGGATCCACGTTCCACCGCCTTTGAGGATGAATAATAATCGTCCGTTTAGGTCGGTTTGATCCGAGGGCCGTGGTGCATCCTAGAGGGCTATATAAGCGGGGCCCCGGCCCCTGGAGGAGGCATCCCTAAAACCCTAATTCATTATCTCCCGGCGGGATCGAGTTGTAGAGGCGTCCCTTGAATGGATGACTTCTCCTCTCTAGAGAATTAGAGCTAGACATTCCAATGTAGTAGATTAGATCTAGATGAGAGTTAGGGAGAGCGGAGTTGCGCTCCGGTTACGGAGAAGTCTTGGAGATTTGGTATGTCTTTGTATCTACTCTCTGTAAGACTTATGCTTTAATATATTTATCTTCTCTATTTACTTTTATGCCTATCTTGTGATTGTTAGTATAGTAGTTATGCTTTAGTATGGGATCTTCGCTCGCATCGAGTGCTCTAGTTATTCTAGGTAATTAGAGTAGTAATTGATAGTGTAGACATGGTGTCTAGACTAGAGGTTATCGAGATTGCACCCAATCCCACGGATTGTTGTGGTAGCCCCGGGATCGTGACAGGTCGACGGTCGTCGTATTCCACCTCGTTCGGGTTGGTGTTTGTAGGACCGTAGTCGGAGCTTCCTAGCCCCCTTCTCATCCATTTACGTGGCTAGTGTTCGATGTCCCGAAGTGCTATTGTATGATTGCTATATCTATCCATCCCCGTTATCATAGAACCGAGTAATAGAGAAGTATATAGGAACCTTGATCTCTCCCGTTGTCCTCTCACTCTAGCTAGCTACTCATTTATCATAGAATTCTCATGTGTGCTTTATTATTTATATTACCTTATATATATATATCATTTACCCCTACTTTAGTCTAGTTGGTTTACTAAGTTAGTAGATACATGATGGTGAGTTATCTGATTCTTTAACCCTTGCTTCCCCGTGGTAAAATATAAATAACGATACCTGGTTTACTCCCGGTAAAATGCTACAATGGTAAGTTCTGTGCGCTTGCGGAATCCTTCTTATTTTACGTGCACTTAATTTATTCCAACATCGAGCGCGCTAATGGCATGATCATCGATGCCTTGCACAAACGCCTATACCGAGACAACGACTCACATCCCGGCCGATGGCTAAAAGAGCTCCCTGCAGTAATCTAGGGACTGCGCACACAGCCCAGCTGCAATACCGGTGTCTCTCCCTACTTCATGATATTTGGATCTGAAGCAGTCCTACCCGACGAGGTTGCTTTTTAATCACCCTGGGTCAAAAATCACGATGAGGACATATCCGACCAGTCCAGAGAGATTGATGCCGACGCCGCTGAGGAGCGCCAACTGGATACATGTGCTCGGACTGCCAAATACTTGGCCTCCGTGCATCGCTACTACAATCGCAATGTCCGGGAATGACTGTTCAAGGTCGGTGACCTCGTCCTCAAGCGCATATAGAAGACCGATGATCTACACAAGCTCTCTTCTCATTGGGAGGGTCCATACCACGTCAAGGCGGTAACCAGGCCGGCCTCCTATAGGCTCTGCACGCTCGATGATCCGCCGAAGGACCTCCCTAACTCTTGGCACATAGAGCAGCTGATCAGATTCTACACATGATAGCCGCCACGAAAAAGATATGTACTTTACTCATCGTCTCTCTCGGCGCTTACAGGCTAGATAACCCGCTCAAAGCATAGGTTCCATAACCTATTATTAGCGGCTGTGCTTCCCAAAAGTACAGAGCAACATAACATGATGATAACAGATTGGCAACGTATCATATGCAACCCAGATTCGTGTGCAACCTATCCAACCACCAATTAAGGTCACAAGATTTAGATCCAACGTCTGAGATTTTTTTCACTTAAACCCCGCCACCTGTGGGGTTTAAATCTAACCCGTGTGTATTCAGGTGGGAGGATTTAAGTGAAAAAAACCTCAGACGTTGGATCTAAATCCTATGACCTTAATTGGTGGTTGCATAGGTTACACACGAAGCTGGGTTAACAAGGCAGTAAGATCTTAAACATCTACATGACCTAAAAACAGCCTCTACGGTTAAGACTTGTTCCACAAAAGGTACCTCGTACCAGATACAAGCTACCAACAGTATCTAAACTTATACATGTTTTGGGAGGCAAAACGGCATTTAGCTACACAGCTACTGAGGAAGCAGTTCTTGTTGCGGTGCGAGGACATAGAACCTTTCGACAGAATCAAGGCCTCGATGGACCGTCTCAACAGAATACGCATCAGAGCACAGTTCGGAACTCACTCATTAAATATTAACAGAGTCTTTACAAAAGGAGATTGTAGCCCTATTACAATCTACTCTTGGAGGACCTTGTTGACTACAAACTCCGCTGGGGTTACCACGGCGATCGCCTCCGCCTCCGCTGCGAAGTCGTCGGCATTGTCTTCCACGGCGTCGATGACCCCTGGCTGGGCCATGTCCAGACCACGAGGGTCCATGCCGATGAGAGCCCGGACGACTGCAAAGGCGGCGGCAGCTCGTGGAGCGCCACTTCGTTCACCCGGGGAGCAATCTGCTCCACCCTCCTCACCACGGTGTCGCCCTGGGCGTTCACCGTGGCCGCGGCCAAGTTGCCGGCGGCCTGCAGTGCCTCCAACCGTGCGGTCAGATCTGTAGAAGAATACGTACAATGACATCAGTACATCTGCGGTCCAGTGCACCGACACATTTGCAGAATTAAAACACGGCAGCGCGCCGACACAACTCACCTGCAATCCGGCCATCGGCGGCGGTCCGCTCCCGGACCAGCGCCTTGACCTCTTCCTTTTTCTCCTCAACCGCCTGTTCGGCGTCGAGGAGGGCCTACTGGAACTGGGCGATGTCGATCTCCATCTGCCCGATCTGTTTGGTCACCTCGGAATACCGATCCTTGGCAGCCATCCACTCTTTGTAGTACTAGTCAACCAGAGGGGCCAGTTCGTTCTCCGGTTCGGAGTTCGGGGACGAGCCTTCTGACGACTCCCCGCCCCCGGCCTCCGCCGCGTCCGCTACTGCCATCGGCTGATGCGGCGCCGCTGGCTCGAGCGCTACCAGCCGAGCCGGAACCGCTGCTGGCCCCGCCGGAGGTACATGTTCGATGGCCCCGCTCCATCACCCCTACATTGAACACAGTACGCATCAGATTCGCTGCATCACATTAAAACTAATCTCAAGATCACAATATGGACACCTGATACGGCGGCGAATGGTGCGGTAGGAGTTCACCTCCTCCTCCACGGGTCGTTTGCCATGGTTGTGGTTCTCCATGACCAGAGCTGGGAGGTCCTCCGGTCGATCCCTTGGCAGAAGGGTTTTTTTGGCTACAAATGGAGTGCTCCTGTACGCTGCTCACAGCGATGTGGATCGAGCAATGAGGACCTAGGGCTGAATTTATAGCCTAGTGATGCAGCTTGGGAACGCGAGACGGCCTCCCCTTGATAACTGGCGCCTTGAATCCAGGAAGGCGAGAAGGCAGACCGTTCCACTTCCCGGCACTGAAGCATTTATGCCTTCTGGCTCGTGACTCGCGATGAAAACGGATCGGATACGGACGGATATCACTGATATCATATTTGTTTTCATATTTCTGTCCGGATTCGGATTCGAATACGGATAGTATTAACCATGCCGGATAGGATAAGACTGGTTATCGATATCATAAATATATGATTTAAGTATTCAGATACGGATATGGTATCGGACGTTGAATGTCCGGACTCGCATACGGACGGATTAAAACACCTCTAAACGAATTCGGTCGAACGGACGGACGAATAAATATCCGTACCACTTTCATCGCGACTCGTGACTCTCCACCTTTTGCTGATTCGAATTGGCCAACTGATGTAAACATGGGACCCATCTAATCAAAGTGGATCACACGTCAGCACACTCATGTCCCTTTGACTTCTAGGGTTTTTTACTCCCATCTTGGGTCGTACTCACTTCTGGGCCGCAAAGGTAATTTTTTTTAATTACCCTTATTTGTTCCTTTTTACCTTTTCCTTGGACTGGGCCATTTTATTTCACTAATCAAGGACTTTAAGTCAACCGGATCTCGCTGGGGACTGGGCCCACAGCTAAGCTGTGACTTTTCCCTTTTATCCACATGGCTTCTACGTCACTGGGGACTGGACCCACCACAGGTCAAAAGGTTATTCTGACAGTTGCTAATCAGGAATGTCAGCTGAGCTGGCACGTGCCATCAACGACCATATATAAGGCGTAAACCTGTCACAATTAATATTCCTTGAGTAATAATTTGGCTACAGTCGATCAACTGAGCTGGGGACTGGCCTGTGACGAAGTCATGGATTAACACTGCAGCTTAGCTCCAGTTATGATTATGACTAGTGCCTAAGCCGCTCAGACTGAGTTTGACACTTAGGCGGTAGCTAAGCTACCCGTATGCCTTTGACATATAAAATTTGATCCTATGCCGACACACAGTCTACCAGCCAACCTGGGACTGGCCTCGTGGCTGAGCCATCGACGGCCAACAATAGCTAAGCTATTAGTCGTGCTCCTTTGCCATTGCTATAGTCCTTTAGCCAAGCTAAGGACTGGGTTCACAGCAAAGCTGTTCCAACCTACCACGATGAAGTCGTGACATAGCATTTATAAAACCCACACAGTCATCCAGCTAAGCCGGGGGCTTGCCAATGATACCGGTTATTCTGGCACACAAATAGCTAAGCTATTTCTTGAGTTTGTTTTCGTTAAGGCCATGGTCTCATAGTCACGCTGGGGACTGAGTCAGGCAACTGAGTTGTCTCTGACTCAATCATGACTAAGTCATGGCATGGCTCATTTTTCCATGCCAACTAGTCCAAATTACTTTTGAACTGATCGGCACATTATGTCTGAGGTCGGATTTCATTTTCTTATGGAATGGCTACCACTTTGGTTTGTTGTTCTGCTCTTTTGGACTCTGACACAACGTGTTCCACTATCTCAGGCTCGGGGACTACATGGGCCCATGTCACTTAGCGTGACTCGGCCTGTTGAGTTGTATTGCTCTGATATGACCCCTACCATCTTTTCCTGACTATCTTTACTAGTCGGATGTGGTTTCTATACCAATGATGCTGAGCATCGATTGTTATAGTGGGCCCACGTCACCAGACGCGGGTCGCTTTTTTTCTTTTCTGGAGCACCACAAATCCTTCAAAACAACCCTGTCCTGACCAACACAGTGGTCGGCATTCGGCAAGACTAGTCGGAACTGCGGAAGAAGACCTCCAAATAGGTCAAAACTTGATCGGCGACGTCCTTCACAGCGGTTACTTCATGCCTCACTAGTCGTAACGCGTCAAGACGGTGTTTTCCTTTAGGATTCACGGCGCTCGGGGACTAGCTGTGGGGGTATAGACCCATATACCCTTACGGCCTACCTTGGGCCTGGTCGAACAAAGTATGCCAGCCCACAAGATCAAGACCGATTGGGCCTCCATACTTGGTCGGAGTCCTAGGCGGACAAGAATGAAGCAACTTGGCGATCAAAGAAGCTTAGTCGGTTAGAAAAACTACCGTATCCTTAGCAGATACGTATCTTTGTAACCGACCACATTTAGATCTTAGGATCTGTCAGGCAGTGACCCCCCTCAAATTTAACTCAATCCATAACAGAGAGCAGGACTAGGGTATTACGCATCCTTGCGGCCTAAACCTGGGTAAACCTTGGTGTCTTTGTTCTCTGTCGACGTCTAGCTCGTAGTCTCTGCGCGCCCTCACCGCTCATCTACTATCTTGGGCATACTCTTGGTAGACTGCCGCCGATATTTCGTCGACAACGTCCTACTTGACCTTCTCCTCGCCATCGACCACCGCCTCCGAGCTCAACACCTGCACAACACAAGCTAAGCGACACGTTGCACGACACACCTCGTGTGCCAGGTTAGTTCAAAGCAAGAGCTACAATGCTGGCTTGTTGACAATCGCACATCACAAAGCTGAATCACATGGGCACATATCAACCATGCGTCCCATCAAATGAAGATGATGATACCAAACGAAAACATGAACTTGGATGCCATTTACATGCAGCGATCCAGTCTCACTTGAATGAGAACCGTAAAACAGGAGCTAATGTTCCTATGGGCATAAAAAACTTATCAGCTACTTTGAATATGAAGCTGATGTAGGTTTGAGTGCAATATATTTGGTATAATCACATCATCAGCTCCATCATAGATGCAGCACAAATCTCAGATCATGATCTAACATACATAAATTTGACAAACACAACATAAAAAAAACTGACAGCAGATAGCAAAATTCTTAAAAGATAGTTAGCTACCGAGTATTCTGTTTGGATTCACTATCCGATAGTAACAGTTAGCTAGCTAATACTCTATTATCTGATTTGGTCTAGATAGTGGGGTGGTTGGTATCTAAAGGTCCAAGTTAACAACTATCTAGTCTATTATCTATATTTGTTTGGATTCAAAAGAGATAGTTACTATTTATAAGGGCACTCATAATGTAGACTCTACCGTAGAGTCTAAACTATTTATTATCTCAAAGATATCATAGACTTGAGTCTAAATAAGACTTTGAGTCTTGTTTTTTCTCCTTCTCCCTTCAATAAATATACTATCATATCAGCAAAACACCATAAATAGAAGGATAATAAATAGACTTAGACTCTTTGATAGAGTCTGCATTGTGGGTACCCTACGAAACCAAACAGGACCAGCTAACTATGATCTCGGAAGGGAAGGATACGGTTGCCAGGTTAGTGAGGGTGGATCCCACTGTTAGCTGTTATTAGCTGTTTTTATTCAGCTACTAGTGGGATAGTTATTATTTAAGCATTTTGCTAACAATTATCTAACCTATTATCTATAGCTGTTTGATAGCAGATAGTTACTATCTTTAGGGAATCAAATAGGGCCTTATTAGTTGTATTCTGATTACATATATGCATAACAAGCTAGGCACACTGTAAACTAAAACGTTGTGAAGAATGGAGAGTCCGAGCGTGTCGTCCCACTCATCGCGGAGCACCCAGAGAAGCTTGGAGGCAAAACCCTGGTGGAGGAGGTGTGGGAGGAGTCCAAGAAGCTGTGGGAAGTCGTCGGCCCAGCCGCCTTTACGAGAATGGTACTCTACGGCGTGACCATCGTCAGCCAGGCCTTCGCCGGCCACCTTGGTGACCGCGATCTCGCCGCTTTCTCCATGGCCAACACTGTCATATCTGGCCTTAACTTTGGCATTTTGGTCCCTAAGCTTCTCTTTCTACTTCTCCGTGATGTCGCAACCTCGTCTCTTCATTAGTATGCACGATCAGAGTTTATTTTGGTCCGCACATAACGTAAGCATCTCAAAAAAAAAAAAGTGTTTTGGAATACGAGGAAAATATGTTATATTTGTATGTTGCATGCGTCGCAAACATGGAATGGGGTAGGCTACAATTATTTTATTTAATTATTTCCTCTAGGATTTGAACTCGATACATCAGGTCGCATGCACCCATGACCCATTAGTTTAACCAAAAACTTAAATTGATACAAAAAATATGATAATTCATTTATTTAAGAATAGTTTTATATCTATCTATACACATGGGACACTAAAGATACCCTGGACTATATCTTTTTTTTTGAGAATTACACAGTATAACGTAGACGCCCACAATACGCACGCACACTCATCCCTATGAACACACGTGCGCAAATCCTACCTCTATGAGCACCTCCGAAGGATTGAGCAGCCGACAGATCTAGAGATCACGAAATCACCACTAGCGTCTCGTTGTCGACGGGAACGTCGCTTACCACTTAACGCATAACGCCGGTAAATCCTTGAAAAAATTCTAGACAAAGGTGCGAGCACCAGCACTTGAACCCTGATGGGTAGCGTCCCACTAAACAGTCCTATCATTGCACCACAAGCCCTTTCGCCTGGACTATATCTATCTATCAGTATACATAGTGTCCCATTTATTTATGGTGCAGAAGTTTATTTTTGAGATCCCTGAACCATTTCTTTCAGTTTTATAATAATAAACAGTCATATGCATTCATTAATGCAGAAGCTGAGATATTAGTATTTTTTTTTCTAAAAACGGGATACTAAAGATGCCAACGCAATCATGGATAGAGTCTGAGTTGCACACATGCATTTGACTTTCTAGGAGCTAGCAGAGATGGCAGTACGAGAAGCCTATGGCAGATGCAGTGGCCAATAATCCAGCCAAAGAAATAACCTAGGACTGACTTCCATTACAAAATTTTGGCTAACCAATGACAACACAAGCTAACAAATTCAGACCCTATTGAATGGATGCTATATTTTGGAATACGCGGAAAATTACGCAAGTCCCGCTAGCTCCACTTATGAATGGATGTTATATTTTGAAATACGTGGTAAACTTGTTATATTGGTATTATTAATCACGATGATTAGAGTATACTAGGTTGATGGTTAGGTGTTTTAGAATTTCTTTGAGAATTTTTAAGATTTATCTTTTTTAGCAGGTTTCATGAGGACTAACGTCTATACTTTATTGGGAACCTTTAGTTAGAAATTGTAGTATGCATCCTTTTTCTAGCATTATATGTATTTAGTTAAAATCTAATATCTTATTACTGAATTTATATTTTAATTTTAACTTTGCGTTTCTAAACCACGTGTTAAGTTGAAACTCTAGAGCTAATTACTTAAATTTTTCAAATTTTATTTTTTAAAAAAGATTCTAGGCCCTGGGCTATCCTCTTAGTTCTTTTGATGGCACAAATAGTAGTTTCCGCTACCACGACAACACTTGAGACGTTAATTTATTATATCAAAGAGTTATATGTGTAATAGCATTGGTATACAAAATATAAACCCTTAAATTAAATTGTTAATATTGATATATATTTTAGCCAAAATGTATAAACTTATTTAAGATAAAATCTTATAAAATTTATTATCATTGTTTTAATAAAATTTAAAGTAAGTTGTTAGTGCCATTGCATTGTGGTTTGTGCAAAAATATTTTTTTCATGCTTGATAAGATATTAAAATAAATATTTATCCTGATCTATATATGTTTACTACTACATTAGAACATAATATTAAGTTTACTTTTAGTTCAACGGTGGTAGAAGTTTGTACTTTTTAAAATAAATATAGCATACTTGATGTATAATTGTATATTGAATTATTTTTTGTAATAATTTATATTACTATTTACATATAGATTCGTAAGATATTTTGAGAGAATATTTTGTTTATTTTTTATAACAACTAAAGTGTATGATTTAGATACAAATTAAAAGATGTCACTTTATATTATCTTTCATAATGTTATAACTAGGTTGCTTTACATTATCTTTTGTAACGATACATGTATGTAATGTAATTTATAAAAAAGTAGATGCTCATTTAAATGGTTGAGGCGGGTAAATTAGATACCAATTTAAGAGCTTGTTTTGAATTATCTTTTATATTGATGGAGTTGGATAATTTAGATGCAAATTTAGAGTGTTGAATTATCTTTCACAATTGGTGGGTAATTTGGATACAAATTTAGGGAATTTTTTGAATTATTATCTTTCATAATTATATATTTGAATATTTTTTTATATATAACAGAATAGATCCTATGGCTATTGTTTGATGATGATGATTTAGTACCAAATTAAAGCAGTGTGTTTCTCATTATTATGATTTTTTTAGAATTTATCTTTTTTTTTTAATTTTAATGCAACTTGGAAGCACCATTTGGAGCATCAAGTTAGTAATGCTAAAATAAGATAACCATTTTACAAAAATGTTAAAACCCTATTATGATTTGGTATAATCACATCATCAGCTCCATCATAGTTTGCAGTCCTATCTTCCTTATCCTTACATTTATAATTTCGCAGCTTGGCCTGGCGAGTGCGCTGGAGACCTTATGCGGCCGCGGCCAAGCCTACGGTGCAAAGCAGTACTCAGTGATGGGCACCTATCTACAGCGCTCATGGCTCGTTCTCCTAGCCTTCGCCGTGCTCCTCGCTCCGACGTACAGTTTCAGCGGGCAGCTGCTCGTCGTCCTGGGCTAGCCCGCCGAGCTGTCTGGCTCGGCAGGCTTGCTCAGCGTGTACATGCTCCCTCTGCACTTCATGTATGCCATCCAGCTGCCGATCAACAAGTTCCTGCAGTGCCAGCGCAAGAACTGGGTCATCGCGCTGTCCTCGGTGCTGGGGCTCCCGGTGCACGCCGTGGCGACCTGGCTGCTGGTGCGGTGCTCTCAGCTTGGCGTCATGGGCGCGGCCATGTCGCTCAACCTGTCCTGGGCGCTCATCACGGGCCTCCAGCTCGCGTACGCTGTTGGCGGCGGGTGCCCAGAGACGTGGAGGGGGTTCTCGTCGTCGGCATTCGTGGGCTTGAAGGACTTCGTCAGGTTGTCCGTGGCGTCGGGAGTCATGACGTGGTATGTATGTCCTACTTTGCCATAGCTTTCGTATATAGTACATGATCGAGAACGAACAAGCCAACAATTTTTTTTCCATCATCTGCAGCTTGGAGAGTTGGTACTACCGGTTATTGATCTTCCTAATGGCGTACGCGAACAACGCAGAATTAGCTGTGGATGCATTGTCTATCTGGTAAACCCACCAGCTCTAGCAACCTCGAAGAAATCTGATATTGCTCCAAGAATTCAGGGATGCTAATTGCTAAATCTGTGTCCATTTCTTATCCTCATTATTGGACACCTTGAGTTTGTCTGGATGGGAGATGATGATTCATTTCGGGTTCTTAGCAGGCACTGGGTAAGCCACTGAATTACATAGATCCACTCTTCACAGGAACAGTCAGTAAGAGTTCAGTTGATTAACTCAGTGCTCTTGTATATATCGTTACAAGGGTGAGGGTTGCCAATGAGCTAGGCGCCAATAACGGACGAGCTGCAAGATTTGCGACAATCGTGTCCACGGCGACATCATTCCTGATCTGCCTCTTGATTAGTTCACTTGCACTCATTTTCCATGACAAGCTCGCAATTCCGTTCACCTCTAGTGAGGCTGTGATCAATGCAGTTGACGGTCTTTCTGCTCTGCTAGCCCTCACCATCCTCCTCAATGGCATCCAACCTGTGCTCTCCGGTACTAATATCTGCAAGATTGAGCATATATAAGTTCTTTGACTCTTGTCCTTCCCTATCAATTTTCCTGAAGAGGAAACAAATAAATATATATGGTTTCGATTTTCGCATGCAGGAGTTGCCGTTGGTTCAGGGTGGCAAGCGCTAGTTGCTTATGTGAACATTGGCAGCTACTACGTAATCGGTGTTCCTTTCGGTGTTCTGCTAGCCTGGGGTTTACACTACGGGATCCTCATATGAACTGAATGTTCAAAATGTATGACTAATATATAGCACATTATCTATATGCTCTCCACGCTTATTCAGGTTGTAAATGCGATTTTGCAGGGCATTTGGGTTGGAATGATCGGTGGCACGATGGTGCAGACTCTAATTCTTTCATTTATCACCCTACGATGCGACTGGAATGAAGAGGTTTGGTTTTCTTTTGTTACATTAATGTATCGAATTGTTTCGCAAAGCATCATTTTAGTATCTTGGTATGACGATGCCCTGATTTCTTCTCGCTTTCCTAATAAGGGGGTGCTAAATGTGCTCAAATCTTTCGATCATGTGTTGCATGCAGGCACTGAAAGCTTCTAGCAGAATGCAGACATGGAGCAGCTCCAAGTGAAGCATCAGCTGATCAGCTGCTATGAACGAATATCAGGGAAAGGGAAGCTCGTTGAGTTGTAATAAAATTCAGGGCATTTCAGAGATAATCATGTTATTTTCTATTGTGGCCGTCATTTGTAAATTATAATCTCATCATTTGTTGGTATGGTTCCTCGTTTCTAGTTCTCGTACACCATTTATCAACAGTCCGATTTCAACCATGACCTATAAACGGATACAAACACCCTGCTACTGTCAAAGCCAAACGAAACACCCTACATTGATCAAAATGGTGAAGGTGGAATAATACAAGGTCTTGTGGATAGATGAACTTGCATTGGCAACAACACAATCCAGCTGTATTTATGAAAAAAAAAACAATACAAAAATAAGCATTTGAAATCAAGTCCGAGCAAAAGTTTACAAAGACGAAAATAAAAACATATATACAAAACAAGGCTTGCAATTATTTCGTAAAAAAAAAAAAAGGCTTGCAATTGCCACCATGAATCAATTGCCTCTCTCAGAAAGAACCCCAAAGAAAAAGCCATCTGAGCGGTCCATCGATGGAACCAACGGCTCTTATCGAACGCAAGCAAACGTGGAAGTCACGGCTCCTTCCCCGTCGGGATTCCTTTATATCTGCCAGTACCAGCAGTCCTGCAACTGAAAAAAACATTTCGACCAGAGACACACCACGCGGGCGAGCAAGAAACAGAGGAGAGCAAGAGCGAGCAACAAGATGCAGTCGGCGGCGCTGCGCGCGGCCGCTCGGCGCGCGGCGGCGGGCATCATCACCCGCCGCGCCATCGCCACCGCCACCATCCCCAAGGCCGCCGTCACCGCCGCCACCGCCACCGCCGGCGAGCCCGCCAAGAGGGACTGGCTGGCGGAGCACGAGAAGGAGTGGGTGAAGGCGATGGTGGCGCGGGAGGTGCGCGCGCAGGTGGCGGCGGAGGAGGAGCGGCGCGTCGCGCGGGACCGCCTGCGCGCCGCGGCGGAGGAGGAGTGGCTCGCCCGCCAACGCCGGCTCGCGGCCGACGCGCCGTGGAAGGTTCCAGTTCCACGCGGGGTCAACTTCACTTGCGGTTGTCTCGAGGGGTGGATCGTGGGGTTCTGGGTGGCGATGATTCTGTTTTCTCGCTGAAAGGGGGGAAGTGGGGTATGGTGAGATCGATCGGATGCCAGTTGAGGATATCGGAGGTTCATTAGAGGAGACCATCTTTCAGTCTAGGTTTTTCTGTTACTACAAGTATCGGGTTAATGTGCCTCTTATCTAGTTATTATCTTAGTGATTTTGGATGTGCTGCTACCGTCTTTGTTAATCGCTGGACGCATTGATGAATGATGAGTAAGAAATCCAAGCCTTGGTTGGTGCATATGAGGTGTTTGGTGAACTGTTTGTTTGGTTCGTGCGTTTTTGCTCGGATGCGCTGCGTATCTGCTTCTTTTTTCTGTCCCTGCAGACGACGCGTTCGGTGAAATGGCTGCTAGTTTCTGTCGTGCGCATGATGTGTTTGGCGGTGGAATGCCTGTGACTTGTTAGCTTGTTTCTCCTGTTTCCTCTGTGCATATGAGTTGTTCGATGAAATGCTTCTGGAGTTCTGGTGTTAACCATGCCTACTTGGTGCTCTCTGCTGCGCCTGCGTGTACATGGAAACCTCTGGCCTAGAATACTTTAGCATGGCTATGCTTGGGCATAATCGCCTGGTTGCATCAACGACCAGTGATACTGCAGTCACATTATTATGGTTCTTCTCCAGATCCAAGATGTCTAGGCGTGTCCTAGAGCAAACACTGGAACTAATCGTCCAAATGAGTCATTTTTGCAATGTGATGTATTATGCTATTAGTATGCCTGTTACTTTGTCAGTTTGCCTGCTATTGCAGTAATTTTAGGGAGCTGGTTCCCCATCTACAGTATGGTTGCAGCGAAAACTTGATGGTAAATGGGGCAAGTTTTTTCAACAGCACAAGCTGCACAATTGAAATGCTAGATCAGAGTCAGTTTCCTACGTTCTTGCTTTTCATATTACTTCCAATTGAGTCTCCATGTCTAGGATAGTCAGCACCCATCATCTTCAGCCTTTTGTATTTAATAATCTGATCTTGAGACATTGGTTATGTTCATAACTTCAGATACAATGTCAACTTGCTAGTTCTTTTAGCATGGATAGATTACTTTGGAAGGCAATGCCTAAATTACTTAATTAATTTGGTTTACTGACTATTTCGTTGTTCAGTGTTCAGGACTACAATTGGCATTCTTGTTCCACCTAATTTTGTTGGTCAGACATGAAATTCTTGAATCAGTTTTTGTTTTTACCATACACTTTTATCTCATTCAGAGGTGTGAGCAAACATGAACTTGAACTTTTAAGTTCAGTATTGTGCAGCCGAATGAAGAGTGAAGTCAGTGAACCCAACCTGCTACAACCAAGTTTGTATGTCATTCCAGAGTATTTGGTTGATGGATCTTTCAGTCTAGGTATTTCTGTTTCTAAGTATCGGGTTAAGTATGTCCTTCTACTGTCTTTGTTAATCGCTGATGAGTAAGAAATCAAAGCCAAAAGTCTTGTCTGTTTGGTTTGTTCACATGAGGTGTTTGCTGAACTTTTTGTTTGGTTCATGCGTTTTTTTGCTCAGATGCTTGTTGACGTATCAGCTTCTTTGTTCTGTTCCTGCAGTTAGGTGAAATGTCTGCTAGTTTCTGTCATGCACATGATGTGTTTGGCGGCAGAATGCCTGTACTTGTTAGCTTGTTTTCTTGTTTCCTCTGTGCATATGAGTTGTTCGATGAAATGCTTCTGGTGTTAAGCTTGTCCATTGGCGCTCTCCTGCTGTGCCTGCATGTACTTGGAAACCTCTGGCCTAAGAAGATTTGAGCATGGCTATGCTTGAGCATGATCGCCTGGTTGCATTGTTGGCTAGTGATATTGCAGTCACATTATTATGGCTCTTCTCAAGATCCAAGATGGCTAGGCGTGTCCTCACTAGCTGCAAACACTGGAACTACTCGTCCAAATGTGTCATTTTTGCAATGTGATGTATTATGAGATTAGTATGCCTGCTCTTGTAATTTTAGGGAGCTGGTTCCCCATCTGCAGTATGGTTGCAGTGAAAACTTGATGGTAGATGGGGCATGTTTTTTCAAAAGCACAAGCTGTACAATTGAAATGCTAGATCAGAGTCAGTTTCCTACTTCCCTCAGATACTAGGATTCCTAATTTTATTAGGTTGAGGCAGTGACGGCTCCTGCTTTTCCTATTACGCCCAATTGAGTCTATGTCTTGGATAGTCAGCACCCATTATCTTCAGGCTTTTTACTTAATAATCTGATCTTCAACCATTGGTTGTGCTCATAACTTCAGATACAGTGGCAACTTTCTAGTTTTTTTAGCATGGACAAATTACTTTGGAAGGCAATGCTTAAATTACTTAATTTGGTTTACTGACTATTTTGTTGTTCGGTGTTCAGGACTACAACTGACATTCTTGTTCCGCCTAATTTTTTGTTGATCAGACATGAAATTCTTGAATTAGTTTTTTTTTTTGAAGCGAACGGCAAAAGCTTTGCCGCTGTTTTATATTAGACGATGAAAAGGAAACAAAGGAACTGTACAAAGCAACTAGAAAAAAGCTACCAAGAGAACAAAAACAAAAAGAGCAACCTGAGCCCTACTATACCGCCCGTTGCACAACTAGAAAAAGCAGAAAAAAAACCTGTCCACTGGGCTACTGCTACTAACAAAGAAGGCAAACTAAAGCTCCTGTTCTCCACGATTCCTTGAAGTCTTGGCTAAACGAAATTGATTGATTTCTTCCTTGCATAATGACGCCACCTGGAATGGCTGCAGGTGTTGTTGTTGGAAAATTCTTCTGTTACGCTCCTTCCATACATTCCACCAAAAATAAATCATTATACCATCAAACTCCTTTCTACACATTTAGCTCATTCAGAGGTGTGAGCAAACATGAACTTTTTAAGTTCAGTAATGTGCAGCGGAATGAAGACTGAAGTCAGTGAACCTAGTCTGCTGCAGTCAGTTTGTATGTCATTCCAGAAAATCTGGTTGATTGATATGGCTCTAGAAGAGCCCAAAAATGATTCAAGTCCTCAAAGTATGGGAAGTTTAGCCATATAAAATAGTTTCAAAAATGTGATAAAAAATTTTACATCTTCTGTGCATGTGTTAGAACTTATGTGATAACTGAATTTCAAGAACTTACAGTTATACTGGAACACATTAGGTGAGTTTGCCGCACAGTATTCCTAAATTGTAGCAAAAATACCAATTGAGTGTCTTCTCTATGTTACAGTTCACGTATCAATTAATTGGTCCAATGGGATGCGGTGCTACAATGATGGTACACCTGTTCACATAACTTGTACAAAGAGGAGACTACCACAACTGCTGTCATTGATCTTGTAGCTTCGGTGTATTAGCTATTTGATGAATCCTTGTTGGGGACGCTCCTAAGGTAAGGCAGTGTGGCCATACCTTGCCAATCCGTACGTACACGATACTACGACATGGCGGCAGCGCACCGCTCGACGGCTACAAGTTTGACGCCGTTCTTGAAGCTGAGCACGATCCCGAACTGCAGCTCCGGCGGCGACTCCATCCGCGGCGACCACCGGAAGACGAACCGCTGGTACAGGTGCACCATGGACAGCTTCACCTCCTGCAGCGCGAACCGCTGCCCCACGCACGCCCGCGGGCCGATGCCGAAGGGGATGTGCGCGCACGGGTGCCGCCCGCGCTGCTCCTCGCTCGCCGGGTCGAACCGCTCCGGCCGGAACGCGCCGGGGTCCGGGAAGTTGGCGGCGTCCCGGGACAGCACGCCCGGCGCCATCCACAGCCACGTGCCCTGAGCAACGTGAAACCAAGCGTGAACACGACGAACACCATGCCAATGCCAATGTCCTTCCGTACCTTTGGGAGCGTGTAGCCTCCAACCTCGGTTTGTCGAGACGTCACCCTGGCGATCAATGGGGAGACGGTGTAGAATCTCATGGCCTCCTTTATGACCTGCAACGATGCAAATGGAAGTCACGTTCGCGCCCGCCGTCGTGCACTGCAGGTGACGCTGCGTTGTCGTGTCACTTGCCTGATCAAGGTAGGGGAACCGGTGCTGCAGGTCGTCGGCGGTGGGAACGGCGGCGCGCGGCCCGAAGCCGTCGACCTCCGCCAGCAGCTTAGCCTCGACCTCCGGGTGGCCGGCGACGAGGTACACCGCGGACGAGAGCGTGAACGCCGTGGTGGCCGACCCGGCGAGGAGGTGCTCGTAGGTGAGCGCGCTGACGTGGTCCGGCGTGAGCAGCTCCCGCAGCGCCGCGCTGCGGTCCCGGGCGTCGAGCACCGCCGACAGGAAGTCCTTCCTCCTCCCTTCGCCGCCGTCGTGGCGGCGTTCGCGCGCCCGCGCCGCCACGATCTCGTCCACCCGCGCGCGGAGCCGCGCGTTGGTCCGCGCCACCCTCCAGTCGGCCGTCCCCGGGACACGGCTCAGCAGCCGGCGCACCGGCCCCTGCAGCGCGGGCGCGACGAGGCCGAGCACCACGGACAGCGGCGCGGACAGGTCCATCTTCAGGGACGTCGTGGAGTGGACGTGCTCCCTGATGAACTCCGCGGCCTCGCCGCCGGGATTACCGCTCGCCGTGAGGCCGAAATCCACGCCGAACGCCGCCTGCCCGATGATGTCCGTGGCCAGCTTGAGCGAGAGGTCGGAGAAGTCGACGTCGCCGTTCTCGTGAACTGCCACCGCCCTTATGGCGTCCGCGGCGCGCTCGATGCAGTGATGCATGGTGGGGACGAGGCCGGCGAGGTGCGATGGCTGGTACAGCGAGATGATCGTGTTCCTCATCGCCGACCACTGTTCGTCCCTGATCAGATGATCGCAATGGCATAGTATTGATTTGATGATACAAATTTGGCGAATGTGCTCGTGGCTCCAGATGCGTCACGGTGGAGAGACGAAGACGAAGTAACAGTCACCTGGTGAAGAAGAGCCCCTTCTGGTGGAGAGGGGAGCCGGCGATCGGCGCCGGCAAGCTCCTGTTGGGGATGAGCTTGAACTGCTTGACGCCGACCTCCCTGCAGAGCTCCGGGTCAGCGACGATCACCAGAGGCTGCCTCCCCAAATGGAACCTGCAGCCATGGCTAAACCTCATTCGCACGGGAATGTTACTTCCAAACAGATGAAAACAAACTGAAATCTAGGAGAATTGCTGAAAAAAATTGAAAGATCAAGCAGACGATCGAATCGTTGTGGCCTTTTTCCACCTGAAGATCGGACCATATTTCTTGGCGAGGAGACTGAAGACGTCAGGCCCGTGGCGGGCGAGCAGCGGGAGGTGCCCAACGACGGGCAACGCCGGCGGCCCCGGCAGGCCCCTGACCGCCCAGTGCGGCGCATAGAAGTAGAGCAGGAACAAGACGGCGACGGCGCAGGACACCACCGTGGTGACGT
Source organism: Themeda triandra (assembly GCA_018135685.1). Classification (NCBI taxonomy): domain Eukaryota; kingdom Viridiplantae; phylum Streptophyta; class Magnoliopsida; order Poales; family Poaceae; genus Themeda; species Themeda triandra. Next base: position 35,546 of record JAENPR010001658.1, on the reverse strand, counting down.
ACGGCAACCATGCTTCCGTTCCTGAGGCGCCTGCCATCTCCATTGATCCCAGCTTCCTAACTAGGTGCTGTGCTCTTTCTCTCCTGCGAATCGGCAAGATTCAATTCACTCACAGCTTGTCCCCTGGTATTGCTGGATGTTTCCAGGGCTCATTCGTTGCCCTTGATAGTGCTGGCTACGTTAGCAGTAAACAAAGACATGAGTGGAACCCAGTGTGTCGAGCACATTCCTCCAGGTAGGGAAAGGGGAGAGCACAAAAGTTCTTTTTTTTTTTTCAAGTCGTCAAAGAAAAATTATCACAGAAGTTAGTCAAGCTAAGAATTATGGCATCGACATCTGCTTTTGAAAGAATGTAGTACACATTTTCAGATTCTATTCTATTGGAACAAGTCATCTAAACCACGGAGTGCAGACTATGCATCTAAACCAATCACAGTTTTTAGTGAATTATTAATCACAATACAGATAAAGAACTAACGAGCTATGACGTATTTTAATTAATGATCGATCCTTAAGAAGAGTGCACATGACAATTGGTGTATAACCCAACCCACCCCCCAAAAAAAACCAAAAATAAAGAAAGAAGTGCATATTCTATTGGAACAAGTCATCTAAACCACGGTAGTGCTGAAAATGGCTCTAACCCCGTCATAGTTTTTTGTGAAATAATCATAATGCAAATAACTAACTAACAAGATTTATGAAGTATTTCAAATAATTTTTCATCATACAAAAAAAAAGTAGATGCCAAATGGTGAAACCCCCCACCCCCCAAAAAAAAAAAAAAAAAAACTTCCACGAAAGAACACTACGGCACACAAAGAAAATCCAAAAAAAAAGTACCAACATGGGATTTCAACCCTAGAGGGTAATGTCTCACTGGACGGTCCAACCATTGAACCACAGGCCCATTCACTACAATAGGCAATGATTGACAAGGTTATTCCTTCTTTTTTATCATTCATTGTTTCCTTCTATAGACTTTAGAAATGATGTACTATTAAAAAGGTTGGAGATGTCTGTCGGGTACCTAGATTAGGGGTCCTAAATCTAGTAGATTAGAGGAAAATAATCCAGCCCATTTCACCCCTAACTCTCCCAAGAGCTAACCAACGAAACTCCAATCCTCCTCATACTGGGCCGGCCCACTACCCGGCCCACTACCAGGCCCACAAAGCCTCAGAACCTCCTAAGCTCGAGCAGCAACTGCTCACCCGCTCGACAGAGAAAATACGGAAACCGCTCGAGCGTACGACTGCTCGAGGCGATGACGTAAAATGCTCGAGCGAACAACCGCTCGAACGGGACGGAGAACGCCCGAACGAGCGCCCGCTCGAGTCTGCCTACAATCATTGCCTGTCCAAAGGCACGCACATGGCTACAGTATGTGTAATAGTGGGAAGTATGCCTGCTCCGCCTAACCCCATGGCTACAGTGCGCAACATAGTGAGAAGAACGCCGGTCACTTCTCCTATTCCGCTGCCCATACCCGGATTCGTGCCAGCAACACTATTACACCACGCCGAGTACTTGTGACGCGTACGGCGCTCTCTCCAAACGCCATTGTCAACTCTCCGTACCACCAACTACGTCGACCCGTCCCGTCGCTCGAATCATTGCCCTCTCGAGGCAGCCCCCAACCACTCGAGGAGTGGTGATGGACGCGACTTGAGCATGGGGCGCCCAGGTGCCCGTCTTTCCTACCTCGACGCCCATACCGCGGGGTTCCTGGACACACGTGCTCGGCTATACCAGCACCATACCTCGACTACGTCAGCCCACGCCCGAGAAAGACGAGCAGGCCATCACTGACCATACCGCTACAGGCTCGAGCCCGACCAAAGGAAACGTCTACAGTCTCGACGACTTGACATAGTGCATGTGCCTCGACGTCACCCCCACGACAGCCCTATCTACTCTGTACGCCTGAGCCTCCTCTTGGCCTATAAAAGGGGACGCCAGGGCCTAGCATAGGGGACGTTTTTTTCGGACCTTCACTCACACGCATTCTCACACCCGTTCACGGCTAAGTCTCAGGACTACCTTGTATTCACCCCTGTACAAGCACCCCGGTGCAAGATAATACAAAACTCACCCCACTGCTGGACGTAGGGCATTCTTTGCCTGAACCAGGATAAACGCTTGTGTCCATCTTGCATCACCATCCGGATTAGGGAGCACGCATAGAAATTTACTCGTTGGTGTTATACCCCCCAGGGGTACGAAACACCGACAGTTGGCGCGCCAGGTAGGGGGACTGCGTGTTTTCACCTGATTCCCGCCATTTTCCGGATGGCATCGCCCACTCCATCGTTTCCGTTCGCCACGGTGATCTGGTTTGGGAGTCTAGAGTTCGTGTCGCTCGGCCCAGGCCACGACATGGCTCTGCTCTCGATCGGTGAACCAGGAGGGGGACGCTCGTCACCCCCACGCGCTGGTGGGGCCGCGCGCCGACCGCGCCACCATGGCTCGCCACCACGTCGCCGACGCCACCAGCATCGGCATCACCACCAGCAGGCACAGGGCCTTGAGCACCCTGCTCGTGTGCCCTCCCGGCCAGACGCCACGATGCACCAGGCCGGGGTGCCAAGTGTGCGGCAGGAGGTGGCACATGGACAGGGAGTCCCTGACGTGGACTCTGGCTTCACGTTCGCCATGCGATCGCCGAGAGAACCCGGCGTGGCTCCTCGAGCGCGCGCACGGCCGACGTCGCCCAACCTATTGCCACACGGGCTATACCGAGCACGGCGCAGGCTCCCGTTTGGGCTCACCAACGCCGCCACCGCATATGCCAATGGGATCCGGTCAGTCATGGGACCGCGGGAGGAGAGCCCCGGTCCCCTCCTGCGTGCCACCATAGACTTGGAGATTGTATGGCCGGCGTCAGTAGACCGCGGGTTTGACAGAGCACCTGGCTCGCAACGCCGCAACACGGTCGGGAATATGCGCCGCTGGATCGAGGAGGAGAGCACGGGGAGGCCCTGGACGCCGTCCAGCGCTAGCCCCGACTCCGATGACTCGGACTCAGGGTGCTATGACCCGGCTCGCGAGTGTTTTCATCTCAACAACGACGTCCCGTCGGATGACGAAACCAGAGATGGCGCCGCCGTGGCTGTCCCTACAGCCAACCGAGCAGATGTGACCCCAGCGGTCGGGACATCGGCAGCTGCAGCCCTGCAGGTGATCGAGCCGCGCGGACCACCACCACAAGCCCAAGACAATCGACGACTTGAAGACGATGCTCAAGCAGCACAATGGGCTCAGCTCAGGGAAATCGAGGCCAAGATGAATGAGGAACGCGCAAACTGAGCCGCTCAAGCGCGTGCTCGAGCAGAACCACCCGCTCCCTCCTCGAGCTCTTGGCGCTCGAGGAAAGGCACGAGACGTCTTCAACCGCATCGTCAACGACGGACGACCAGAAGCGCCACCCGAGCCAGCCCACTTCCCTCGAGCAAGCCAGAATGTACTTGCGGCAGCTATGCTGCTGCGGGACATGCCGGCGCCCTCGAATCCGCATGCATTACGGATACGAGATGAGATCCAAGGGCTCCTCCAAGTCGCGGCCGTCCAGCAGGCCGAGAGCTCAGCCTCGAGACAGTGTTAGGCAGCTCCAGAACAACCACGACACGAACGGGAGGGTTCCGTCCACCAAGAGGCACCCCCTCGAGGTGGTAGAGCCCCCGCTCGAGAACGCATCCTCGACAACCGTGCACCTCAAGATGCGCGTCATGACATCAACGACAACCGACGACGCAAGGCTGCGGGTGCCGAGGACCGTGGCTACAAGGCCCATCGAGGGGGCCGCTACGACGCCGACGAGGACCGCGGACTCTCGAGCCGCCGGCCCTCGAGTCTTCGGGCCGAGCCATCCGCAACACGCCGTTGCCAAACCCGTTTCGACCCCCACAAGCGTGGTCAAGTACAACGGGAGACCAAGCCGAGCTCGGGCCGGCCGACTTCCGCCGGCCCGCCACCGAGAGGGGCTCGAGAGGATAAGGCGATCATACGCCGCTCCCTCTCGTTTCTCTCGACACCGCTCGACGGTGGCTCGAGGAGCTTCCCCCATCGATCCACGATTGGGCCGACCTAGTCCAGATTTTCGAGGGGAACTTCAAGGGCACGTACATCCGACCCGAACTCGTGGGATCTCCGTAATCGCAAACAAAATGCCACGGAATCTCTCCGGATTTTGCTCGACGTTTCTCCAAGCCGCGCACCGAGCCGCCGCACATCCTGCACCACGACGTCATCCTCGGCGTTTGTCTCGTGCACCACGTGCAAAGAGCTCGTGCGAGAATCCCGGGCGCAACCGCCCAAAGACGGTGAACGAGCTCATGGACGTCGTCGCCGACTACGCCGCGGCGACGAGGCCGTGGGGGCCTTCTTTGGTGGGCCGGAACAAGCCCGCGCCGTCCCCGGAGGCGAGGGCTCGAGCAAGGCCCGAAGAAGAACGGGAAGAAGAAGAAAGGCAACCAAGAAGGCAAGCGCGCGGTCGTGGAAGACGAGGTGGCCGCAGCCGAGCGCAAAAAGCCTAGGCCCTCCCCGATGGGGGCGTCTTCGACAAGATGCTTTGAGTGCCCGCCCGTACCACAAGGAACCGGTCAAACATAACCTCGAGGACTGCCGTATGCTTCGAGGCTACTTCAAGAGGTTTGGCATTGACAAGGACGATGGCAAGAAGGATAAGGGTGGCGAAGATCGAGCCAACGACGATGACGACGGTGGGTATCCGCCCATCACTGAGTGCTACATGATCTACGGCGGCCCGGCCGCCCAGATGATGCGTCGAGAGCGGAAGGCCGAGCGCAGGGAGGTTTTCGCCATGAAACCCGCCACGCCTCAATTCCTCGACTGGTCGGATGCTCCCATCACGTTCGACCGTGATGATCATCCAGACCACGTCACCAATCCCGGCTCGTACCCTCTCGTCGTCGCCCCGATCATCCTCAATGCCCGCTTCACCAAAGTTCTCATGGATGGAGGCAGTAGCCTCAACATCATCTACATGGAGACCCTCACGTTGCTCGGCCTCACAAGAGCTGACCTCCAGCCGAGCGCCGGGGGCTTCCACGGAGTGGTCCCGGGCAAGAAAGCGCTCACGATCGGCCGCATCGACCTCCCCGTCTTTGGGACACGCTCGAACTTTCGTCGAGAGGTCTTAACTTTCGACGTGCCCAGCCAAGGGACGTACCATGCCATCCCGGGCGGCCGTGCTACACAAAGTTCATGGCGATCCCGCCTACGCCTACCTCAAGCTCAAGATGCCGGACCAAAAGGAGTCATCACCGCAACACCACGTACGAGCACGCCTACCACCGCGATGTGGAGTGCGTCGAGTACGGGAATCCCCGACGAACTTGCCGGGAACATCTCAAGACCTAGCCATGATGCTCGATCACATGGCGGCCGAGGCCTCGCTCCAACACCCAAGCGACAGGCCGGCAACTTCGACCCCGCCGACGACACCAAGAAGATCCCGCTCGATCCAAGCTCCTCGGGGAAAGACGCCGGTCATCGCCGCCCCTCGACAGCAAATAGGAAGCAAAGCTCGTCGACTTTCTCCGCGCAAACGCCGACATGTTTGCGTGGAGTCCTCGACATGCCCGGCATACCGAGGATGTCGCCGAGCACGCCTTGAGATCCGTCCCGGTTCAAGACCCGTCAAGCAACGCCGCGCCGCTTTGACGAGGAGAAGCGTAGGATCATCCGCGAAGAGGTCGAGAAGCTCGAGAAGGCCGAATTCATCAAGGAGGTACATCATCCCGAGTGGTTAGCTAATCCCGTATTAGTAGAGAAAAAGAATGGGAAAATGAGGATGTGTGTAGATTACACTAGTTTAAATAAAGCATGTCCCAAAGTCCCATTTCCTTTACCTCGAATAGATCAAATCGTTGATTCCACCGCGGGTTGTGAAGTACTTTCTTTCCTCGACGCCTACTCGGCTACCACCAAATCAAAATGAAGGAGTCCGACCACCTCGCGACTTCATTCATCACCCCCATGGGCATGTATTGTTATGTCACAATGCCTTTCGGCCTTCGAAACGCCGGGCAACATACCAACGCCGCATGCTCCATGTCTTCGAGAAACACATAGGAGAGACCGCCGAGGCCTACGTCGATGACATAGTTGTCAAGACTCGAAAAGTAGGAAACCTTGTCGCGGACCTCAAATTGACGCTTTGACCGCCCCGGCTAAGAACATCAAGTTGAATCCCGAGAAGTGCGTCTTTGGCGTGCCTCGAGGCATGTTGTTAGGGTATATCGTCTCCCAACCGCGGCATCGAGGCCAATCCCGAGAAGGTCGCGGCCATCATGAGAATGGGGCCGATTCGAGACCTAAAAGGGGTGCAAAAGATCACCGGATGCTTAGCCGCACTCGCCGGTTCATTGCGCGCCCGGGAGAAAAAGCCTTGCCTCTCGTACCGCTCCTCGAAAATCCGAGCACTTCACGTGACGCCCGAGGCGAGGAGGCCCTCTCGAAACTAAAGAGCATGCTCACATCTCCTCCTCGTGCTCGTGCCGCCTCGACCGCTCGAGACGGCGTACCCGCCGAGTCCCTCCTCCTCTACGCTTGCCGCAACCACTCGTGGTGGTCGCACGGTCATAGTGGTCGAGAGGCGGGAAGAAGGGCACGCGCTCCCCGTCCGGGGCCGGTGTATTTCATCGCTGAGGTGCTCTCGCACGCCAAAGTTCGATACCCCCATATCCAAAAGCTGCTTTACGCAATCGTGCTCACCCGTCGAAAACTCCAAGACTACTTTCTTAGCCACCCTAAGTGACGGTGGTAACATCATTCCCACTCGGGGAAATTATCCAACCGGGAAGTCGTGGGTCGAATCGCCAAGTGGTCGGCCGAGCTCATGGGCGAGACCATCACATACGCCCCACGAAAGGCTATCAAATCCCAAGTACCGGGCCGACTTTGTCGCCGAGTGGACCGACGTCCAACTCCCCTGCCCGCATCCAGCCGAGCCGTGGACCATGTATTTCGACGGGTCACTTATGAAGACGGAGCAGCGCGGGCCTACTCTTCATCTCACCCCGGAGTGCACATGCGTTACGTGGTACGCATCCACTTCGCCGCCGAACAACATGGCGAGTATGAGGCGCTCGTTACCGGTTGCGCATTGCCATCGAGCTTGGGGTCCGACGCCTCGATGCTCGAGGCGACTCGCAGCTCGTTATCGACCAAGTAATGAAAGCCTCGAACCGCCATGATGAAAAAATGGAAGCGTACGCAATGAGGTGCGCAAGTTGGAAGCCGCCTTCCATGGTCTCGAGCTCAACCACATCCCAAGGCGCTTCAACGAGGCCGCGGACGAGCCGGCCAAAATCGCTTCTCGAGCGCCGCTACCCCCGCACGTCTTCTCGAAAGATCTCCACGAACCGTCCGTGAAATGGGACTCGGGGTCGGGCGGACCGCCGTTGAGCTCGCTCCTACGACCGAACCCCCTCGACGGGGCCACAAGCCATGGAGATCGACCGGGTTACGAGCCCACCCACGGACCGGCGTGCACCATTCTCGAGTACCTCATTCGAGGGGAGTTGCCGGAAGATCGAACGGAGGCGAGGCGACTAGCTCGTCGAGCCAAAACTTACGTCCTTACGGGGACGACAGAGCTCTACCGCCGGAGCCCAACCGGCGTACTCCAACGGTGCATCTCGATCGAGGAAGGCAGAAACTACTCGGGACATGCACTCGGGGCTTGTGGACACCATGCTGCGCCAAGAACCCTTGTTGGGAACACATTCCGTCGAGGCTTTTACTGGCCCACTGCAACTGCTGACGCAATCAAGCTTGTTCGAGCGTGTGAGGGATGCCAATTCTATGCCAAGCAGACGCATCTTCCAGCACACGCACTCCGATGATCCCCCTCACGTGGCCATTTGCGGTCCGGGGGCTCGATCTGGTTGGACCCTCAAAAGACGACGGAGGCCACACCCACTTGCTCGTGGCCATCGACAAGTTCACCAAGTGGATCGAGGCCAAGCCCATCACTAACATCCGCTCGGAGCGAGCGGTCGAGTTCTTCACCGACATTATCCATCGCTTTGGAGTTCCCAACGTCATCATTATCGACAATGGCACCCAGTTCACGGCAAAAAGTTCTTAGATTTCTGCGATCGGAACCACATCCGTGTGAACCGGTCGGCTAGCCGCCTACCCTCGAACTAATGGCCAAGTCGAGCGCGCAAATGGCATGATCTTGCAAGGTCTAAAGCCAAGGATTTTCAAACGCTTGAACAAACACGGCAACAAGTGGGTGGCTGAACTCCCATCGGTCCCCGTGGAGTCTCGAGGACGACCGAAAGTCGAGCCACCGGGTTCACCCCGTTCTTCTTAGTCTATGGGTCTCGAGGCCGTCCTCCCCACCGACCTCGAGTACGGGTCCCCTCGACTCAAGGCCTACAACGAGCAGCGTACTAATCGGAAAGGCCGGCAAACGCCATCGACCAAGCGAAGAGGCTCGAGACACGGCGCTCCTACACTCGCGCGCTACCAACGTAAGCTACGGCAAGATCACGAGAAGAACGTGCGCAAGAGGGACTTCAAGGTTGGCGATCTCGTGTCTGGCCGACGCCAAGATAACAAGGGGCGCCACAAGCTGACTCCTCCATGGGAAGGCCCGTTCATCGTGGTCAAGGTGCTGAAGCCAGGAACGTACAAGTTAGCCGATGGAAAAGGCTCGATCCTCACCAACGCGTGGAACATCGAACAGCTACGTCGCTTTTTCCCCTAGGCCTCGAGGCCTTGTACATATTTCGTTTAAATTGTACCGTTAGTATGAATAAATAAGTCGGTTTCTTACTTTTTGTTCATACGCAAGGTGGGCTCGACTTTGTTTCACAAAGTCAAGCCCCTCGGGCTAGACCGGGGGACCCCCCTGAAGTCCTCGAAAAAATGCACCTAGTTTTTTCGAAAACAACGCTCGATGTAACCTTTCCCCTCTTCGCCTCAAAACTTTTCGTAAGCTAAGTATTTGCGCCACCTCAAGCTCATCGAGCCAGGGCGATCGAGCACAAGGCTTCCCACGCTTCCGAGCTACGGCACCCTAACTCATCCCCTCTCGAAGTAGTTCGAGCACAGCGCCAACACTTAGCTAAAACAAAGTAAAGGCAAGAAGTGGAGAATAATATCAAGCGCGAAGAAAAAACTAGAGCATAACGATTCAAGTTATAAGCGTCAAGATTTTTTAGGCCACTTAGGCCATTCCACGACCAGAATATTTTTCTTACAAGGGCCTTGTTGCCCAGATTACGGCTCGCAGGCCGGTTGGAATCTACTCTACGCCAGGCGGGAGGACTTCATGCAGCGATCGCCTCCAAGACGGGCGCCCGGCTTCTTCGCGCTCGGCCTTGAGCCGCTCGATCCGGGGGTTGACCCTCCTTCCCCGCTCGCCCTCGACGTAGGCGAAGCCGCCGCAACGGCCTCCATCCCGCCCGGCTTCCTCTCTCGAGACGCCGAATCCCGAGTAGAAGATGGCCATCGTCCGGCGCGCAAAGCAAAATGAGGGCCTCCCGGATACGACCCCGCGAGAGAGGCGCCGAACTCACGGACCCGGCTAGCATAGCTCGCCGGCCGCATCCGGCCCTCGACATCCACCACCGGCGGGAAGCCCCGGCGCTGAGGGTGTCGATGGCGCCGGTGATGCGGGCCTTGGCCGAGAGCGCGCTTTCAGCCAGCGCGTGAGTTGACTTTGCGTACTCACGCGCATCCGCCAGGTCCGCCTCCAAACCTGAAATAGGACGACAAGAGTCAGATACTCAATCAAGCACTCGAGCAACGCGTATGAATCACGCACAAAAAAAAGGGGGACTCGAGCACTCACCGGTGCAACGGGTCGAGAGCCCTTGCTCACGCTCGAGCGCCCGCGCAAGCTCAGCTTCCTTCCTCCGGAGGGCGCGCTCGACGTCGCGCCTTTCCGTCCGCACCTCTTCGAGAGCCTTGCCGGCGCCCTGAATGGCAAGGTCCTTGTCCGTCACTACCTGACGGAAGTTGGCCACCTCCGTCTGGAGACCGCTCGCTCGCTCTTTCTCCGCTTCGAGCGCGCTGGCAAGGGCCCCCTTCTCGGCAGCCTCCCGGGTGACCGTTGCCTGGAGCTTCTTCACATAGGCCTCAACGCCGGCCTTCTCCTTCTGGAGCTGCTCCATGTCCCGGCACTTGGCCTTATAGCTTTGCGCCGCCGTGGCTGCATCCTTCTTGAGCCGCCAAGACCGCGTATAACCGCGCATATTTCGACGAGCGCCTCGGCCCCGCACGGCTTGGGCGAGCTTCGCTCGTTCCCGCTCGCGCGCGGCCTCCGCGCCACTCGAGCGAGTTCATCTTGGGCTCTCTTGGCATCCTCCTTGGCGGCGTCCAGGGCGGCGTTGGCCTCTCGAAGGAGCCGGGCAGCACGGGGCAACTCGCCGCATCCCGCCCCATGCGCACATATCGCCGGATCTCGTCCCCGCTCTCACGGAGAGCGCGGATATGAACCGACTTGGCATATAAGCAACTTTGCGCCGTCTAAAGCCATGAAAGAGAAAAAAATCAAATACAAACGACGATAAGTCTCGAACAAAAAAGGGGCCGTGCTCAAGGATACTCACGGAAGAAAGCCGGGCAGTCCTCGAGACGAGCGACGAGCGGCCTTCGGGCATGTTCAAGCCACCGCCGGCGCTCCTCGCCTCCATATGCGCCTCGAGCTCCTTCGATCGTTCATCACGATCGCAGAGCCTCGTGGTCGAGAGGGTCGGGGAGCACCGCCGGCGGCCTTTCCCATAGGGGGAATTCCTCCCGCATCTCCTTGTCGATGGAAGAGCGGCGTCCCTCTCACGGCCTCCAAGTCAATGCCCGCCGTCACCACCCGCCGCCCGAGTTGTAGGGCGTTGCGGCCGGCCCCCAGGAGGACGCCTCTTGGGCAAGCGCCGCGCCTCGATCCGCCTCCGCTCCTCGATGGCAACGTCGGTTGGCTCGGTGTGTCCGAAACCGACCGTCCGCATGTGATCAAGCGATGATGGCGGACGCCGTCTGCCTCCTCTGGGCCTCCTCCCAGTGGTCGGCCTCGGACATAACGGTGAACCCCACCTCGCCCGACGTCGAGTCGGGCACGAGGTGAGGCACCACGACCTCCCCTAACCGCGGCAGCGGCAGCGGCGCCTGATATGACAGCAGGCGGTGCTCCTCGAGTCGTTCCTCCCTTTGCTCGCCACCCTGGCGCTCGTCGCCGCCTGCAGCGGCGGGCGGCTCCGCTTGCTGCCCCACCTCCAGTTGCTGCTCCTCTTGCTCGCCCGCAACCCCATCGGTGGCCGATGCTCCTCGACGCCCCGCGGCCGCAGCCGCTTCCACCGCCCCGCCCGCGCTCCGCCATCTCCTCCGCCTTCTCCTCTTCTTGCGTGGCGGCGGGCGCTCCTCGAGCGCGCCCTCTCGAACGGCGGCTTGGGCCTCCCCCCTCCTCGACCCGTTGCCCAGCTGAGGACTCGACCTCCATCTCCCGAGGAGGGGTTGAGGCCCGGCTCGGCTGGGGCTCAGGCACCGGTCCCGCCTCCTGCATCACCACATCTCCCACCGGCCGATCAGAGGCTGCCGGCGTCTCCTCCTCCTCCTTCTCCTTGCGCTCCTCCTCGAGCCGGCGCAGCCGATTGGCCAGAGGACTTGGCGCCCGAGCTCGGACTCTCGTCCTCGAGCGTGATGGGCCGCCGCTCCGATCCGGCCCCGTCGCCGGATAGAGGCCGCCGGCTCTAGCACCGTTGCCCCTTGATCGCCCGCCGCCGCCGCGTCGCCTAGCGCGCCCGATGACGATGGGTCTCGAGCGGGAGGGCTGTCGAGGCCGTGGTGGTGGTGGTGTCCTCCTCCCCGTGGCCTTGGTCACGGCCCCGCACCCGCACGAGACGCACCCGTCGGCCTCCCACGCCTAAGCGCATCCTTGGCCCGCTCCAACCAAATGGGAGTAGAGGGAGGGAGAGTCACTCCACTTGGCATCGATGGGGTGCCGCCGACCCTCCCGTGGTCCTTAGCCTCTTAGTAGGCACCATGAGGGGGAGGGATGGTAGGGTCTCGCAGGGAACGCTTTAGTCCCGGAAGAAAGAGAAAAACAAAAAATCATTGTGACAAAATATTCACACGCAAACGAAAAGTGCAATCGGGACAGTCGACAAGAAGACTTACCCCGCGGGCCGAGGTAGCGCTCGCCGAGCGGCCCGGCCGGGGCTTCGAGCCCCGAGCGCCCCCTCGAGTCGCTCGAGGGCTTGGGGACCTCGAGCCCGCCGCTTGCGCCGCTCGGGGCCTCGAGACCCGGACGGCCGCCCCGTTCCAGCCCGACTCCTTGGCCGGATCCGGCACGGGTCCCTTGCGGATCCTGGGTTCTCGGGATCGAGGTCCGCTCGGCCCGGCGGCTCGCCGGAAGGAGCCCGGCGTTGCTCGCCGGCCGCGCGGGAACTTGAAGTGCGCACATTTGCAGCCTCCCGCCGCCGGTGTGCGCGCCCGTTGAAGATGAACGATGGCGGGAGGAAGATTCCCGCCGCGTCGGAGACGGCGCCCGCCCGCCATGGCTAGAAGGACGGGGCAACTCCTCCCGCCGCCCTGCTTGAGCCGGCGACGACGAGCGAGTGCGGCGGCTGGAATGTTGGGACGCCCCACCCCGTTGCCTTACTTGGGCCGGCGACGGCGCTCGAGCACCACGGCTCGACGACTCCTCCCGCGACCCGCTCGAACCAACGACGAGTCGTCGCGCAGAGGCCCGGCGCCAACGTTGGCTCCTCGCACGCGAGAGCGAGCAAGCGTCGTGGCTCGAGCGACGGTGGCGTCATCGCCGTCGGCCGCCTCATCATCCTCATTCTCATCGTCCTCGTCCTCGTCGCTCGACTCGAGACTAGGGCTCCGGGCCGGTTGGGTCCGCCGCCGACGTATCTCACGCTCCCGGCGGCGCCTAGCCTTACGCTTTTCCTTCTCTTCTAGCGCACGGCCTTCGCGCCTTTTCCTCCCTCCTCGAGACAACGGCAAAGATGTCCTCGTTCGCCCCTCAGCGTCTTACCTCACGGCGGGCGCATCCTCCTTCACCGGGGCCTCGACTCCGCGTGGTCGTTGATATTCGGTCAAAAGGACAAGCCTCGATAAGGATTGCTCGAGTAAAAGAAATGACGAAAAGAGGATCTCGAGAAAACTTACGTAGCCCAAACAGGTTGTAGTCCGGACGCATGCGGAAGAGGCCGACTTGGTTCTCGCCAAAGTTCCTCCCACCGTCGATCGCGTCACGCACCCGAGCCACGATCGTAGCGACCGGAGAGGCTCGTCGGACATCCCGCCGGCCGTGAGCGCCGCAGGGTCGGCGTCCACCGTCATCTGGTCGAGCCGCAGCGGGCGCTCGGCGAGCGGGAGCACCCGACGGCTGTGGAACTCGGCAACCACATGCGCAATGTTGAGGAAGAAGTTGCCGGACCTCCGGTTGCGGAGGCTCGAAATGGCGTCGAGCAGGGAGTTCATGCGGGGCTGGCGCGTCGCCGGCTGGCCATGCGCCCAGTTGAAACCAGGTGCGGTAAGCACAGCGCTGGTGTACTCCGGGAAGAGGCCTTCCTCATTACGGAGGTAGAACCACTCCCGGTCCCCAAATGAGTTGTTCGACGACCACGTGCCGGAAAGCCGGACTCTTTCCTCTTCACCCGAGCGAGCGGAACCCGCTCGAACGTAGCGGATCTTTGGCTTCACCGCCTTCTCCTCCTCCTCCTCCTCATTCTCCTCCTCGTTCTCCTCCTCCTCCTCCTCGTCATCGTCATCACCGTCGTCATCGGCGGCCTTCTTGTTCTTCACCGCCTTGGTGAAGAGCGTCGCCTTGAAGACGTGGGTGAACAGTCCCACCGCGGCGCCATTCCCAAATACCCTCACACACGGCGGCGTAAGTAGCCGCGAGTGAGATGGAATTGGGGTTGAAGTGTTGAAGCTCAACCCCGAAATGGTGGGGAGCGCCCGCATAAAGCGGCTCGGCCGCGCGCCAAGTCCCCGCCGGTGGAACCCGATGAAGCTCAGACGTAGCCCCGCGGGGATTGGGCGCGAGGTCGCCGTCGTCCGGCACCCTCCACTCCGGTAACCCTCCGCCGGATTAGGCGGAAGTAATCCGCCGTTCACCAGTTGAGCAAAGATCCCCTGGCCACCGTGACCGAGGCCACGGAGCGCGTCCTCCATCACCACCGGCGCGGGTAGGCTTGGCGGCGCTCTTGCCCTTACCCTTGCCTTTGCCACCAAGACCATGGCCGAGCTCGCCCGTCTTCTTAGCCGACCTCCCCATAACAAGACTCGAGCGGGACGGAGAGAACAACGGCGGCGAGCACGAGGAACGGTGGCGCGGGAATGGTGGCACGTAAAGCAGCGCGATCGCGGCTAGAGTGGCGGCGGCGGTCACGGGGCGGCAAAGCGGCGGCGGTTGCGAATGAGGGCGGCGGCGGATTGAATCTCGGAGCAAGTGGCGCAATCCGGCGGCGAGAGCGTGAAAAAAGGCAAGAATGCGGGGAAGAAGAAGCAGGAGCCTACTCCTCCATATTTATAGAGCCCAAGGCGATCCGCACGAACCGCATCCAACGGCCCGATTACGCCATCCAACGGCCGCGCGCACCCGGCGGACTCGACGAAAACGGTAACCGCATTAAATGCCCCGACAAACCGTCACCTACTTTTTAGGCGCACACGACGCGAGGTGGAGCGGAACCGTCGCCAAGCCACGATCACCACGATACGCCGGTTCCGCCTAAAAAGGCGCGCCGCTTGCAACGGACAAATGCGCATCAAATGGGCGCAATGACGGACGTCTCGACGGACGGTCCCTTACACCTGTAAGAAACCCAGGACTCCGGCCCCACAAGTAAGTCTCGAGGGAGCGAGGCCGACCCACGGACGGGTTCGAACAGCCGCCCTCGAGCACCCGAGTTAGGGGCGCCTATGGGAAGGAACCCTCGAAAGGTTCCGCCGAGAACGAACCCTCGAACCCGCATGGCGTGTCCAAGGCAGGGCACTATGTATCTAAGAGATCCCGCCGACGGAGGCACTCGAGCCGCCGGCCCCTCGAACGGGGCCGGTCCTTCCGGAAACTAAGAGCCCCGCTTTAATGAGAGCGCCCCGGCCACGGCCGTCTCCCTCGAAAGGAGACGAGCTCACTTGGACTACCCGCCATCGCCACAGGGGGTATGGCGCTCGCTCGACCGCGAGTAGTGTCGACCTCTCACCACTTGGATCTGATCCAAGAGATCCACGAGGAACGGATCACGACTCCAGCCCCGCCCATTCGAGGCTCGGGCTCGAGTCACACAAACAACCTCCCTCGACACGGAGGAGCAGGAAATACTCGGGGGCCCGAACAGTTATCAGAAACCTTCTATCTCGAGATGCCACAACTCCAGTTAATAACATTCTTGCTCAAAACCGTTCATCTCAAAGCCCCCAGAGGAATGCCTCACTCCTCTGGGGCCTCGGGGCTGCTACCCCGCGGGACGCCGCGCGCCCCCCCACGGAGAAAGAACGAGATAATTCCTCGAGACACCGGCAACAATCCCAATTCTAGGTACTTCAACTCCACTTCATGATCCCTTGTTTGAAGTTTCACAATCAAACAAGGGCTCGGGGGCTACTGTCGGGTACCTAGATTAGGGGGTCCTAAATCTAGTAGATTAGAGGAAAATAATCCAACCCATTTCACCCTAACTCTCCCAAGAGCTAACCAACGAAACTCCAATCCTCCTCATACCGGGCCGGCCCACTACCCGGCCCACTACCAGCCCACAAAGCCTCGTAACCTCCTAAGCTCGAGCAGCAACCGCCACCCGCTCGAGAGAAAATACGGAAACCGCCGAGCGTACGACCGCCGAGGCGATGACGTAAAACGCTCGAGCGAACAACCGCCGAACGGACGGAGAACGCCCGAACGAGCGCCCGCCGAGTCCGCCTACAATCATTGCCTATCCAAAGGCACGCACATGGCTACGTATGTGTAATAGTGGGAAGTATGCCTCGCTCCGCCTAACCCCATGTCTACAAGGCGCAACATAGTGAGAAGAACGCCGGTCACTTCTCCTATTCCGCCGCCCATACCCGGGATTCGAGCGTGCCGTGCAACACTATTACACCACGCCGAGTACTGTGACGCGTACGGCGCTCTCTCCAAACGCCATTGTCAACTCTCCGTACCACCAACTACGTCGACCCGTCCCGTCGCTCGAATCATTGCCCCCTCGAGGCAGCCCCCAACGCCGAGGAGTGGTGATGGACGCGACTTGAGCATGGGCGCCCAGCCCCGTCTTTACTACCTCGACGCCCATACCGCGGGGTTCCCGGACACACGTGCTCGGCTATACCGCCCACCATACCCGACTACGCGCCCCACGCCCGAGAAAGACGAGCAGGCCATCACCGACCATACCGCTACTGTGCTCGAGCCCGACCAAAGGAAACGTCTACGCCTCGACGACTTGACATAGTGCATGTGCCTCGACGTCACCCCCACGACAGCCCTATCTACTCTGTACGCCTGAGCCTCCTCTTGGCCTATAAAAGGGGACGCCAGGGCCTAGCATAGGGGACGGTTTTTTTCGGACTTTCACTCACACGCATTCTCACACCCGTTCACGGCTAAGTCTCAGGACTACCTTGTATTCACCCCTGTACAAGCACCCCGGTGCAAGATAATACAAAACTCACCCCACTGCTGGACGTAGGGCATTCTTTGCCTGAACCAGGATAAACGCTTGTGTCCATCTTGCATCACCATCCGGATTAGGGAGCACGCATAGAAATTTACTCGTTGGTGTTATACCCCCTGGGGTACGAAACACCGACAATGTCCATGCACTCAAAGAAGTCTAATAAAACTATAAGCACCATAGAACTTACCTCAACCCACACACCTTAGTGTGCTAATTGCTTCAGGCCAGAAATTCTAACCGAAATCCGAACTAATATACCTCTCTTATCTCTCTCATCATTACTGTCTTACCAATCACGTGACAAATAGCCATTATTACTCTCAGTTTCTCAACTTTTCTACTCACTCTTGCTTTGGATTTGAGATTCTTGTGAGTGTGGTTTGAGTTGAGTTGAGCAATTAGAGCATATTTGGTATTGATCCACTCCCTAATTCTTAGTTGCAAGGTTTTGGTGAGGGCAGGATGTGCAGCAACTATGAAGTGATTCTAGAGTGATTCAAGTGGGGATTAGATAGGATGCATGTTGGAGCAAGTTTTTCTTTTACTCATAGCTTAGTTTAAAGGGAGAAGTGATTCTTGTCTCCCAATCAGAATCTGTATGACATTTTTTCTACTTGGTTGAGGAGGAGTGATTCTTATATACCCCTTTGTCCCGTTATAAATGTCATCGAAGCTTGCGTCCAGATGCTCCCAACATTCAATGGATTTGTACATCCTTGGGTCCGGAATAAAGATGGCAATGGGACCTGAACCCCGATTCCCTCCGGATGCACCCAATATTTTGTGAACCTGGACATCTCAGAGCAGTGCTAGAACGGCATTTATAATGGGACGGAGGGAGTAGTGTTGTTGTACCACGGTGAAACTATAGGTTGATCTTTGGCTCTAGACCACAATGCGCCACCACAAACAACAAGGGCGTATCCACGGCTTGATGGTGTGGCTGAATGTTGAGTATCCTCGTTACAAAAGGTAGAGCATGATTTTATAAAAAATAATAAAATTGGTTTCATATTTTGTAAGCTAAAATAAGTTTTCTAATATCGAATATGGTATTATTATTTTTAAAATTCATATTTATTCTAGAAAAAGTATTTGGATAATTTTTTAAAAAATGTACAATTTTTTATTAAGTCTAATTGACTTTTTTTTTTTGAACTATCGTAAAAGTCCTACATGGCTCTATACAAGCCAAAATCATTTTCAAAAGTCAAAACTGATTAAGATCGGACATGATATCAGTTAGACCGTTTTCTTTCAAAATCCACATTAAGATAGGCCCCAAAATCCAATAGGCCCCCATTAAATTCCTTTCAATATTCTCAACAAAAAAAATAAATTCCTATAAATCCATGGACCAGGCCAGCTCCCGGCCTCCAGGCAAGCCCAGCCCAAACTCACGTTCAAATCAACTGTTTGGGCTAGGCAACTGCCAACAGTGGCCTAGTAGATCCAAAATGATTCTGGCAACTTGCACGGCAGTGGGCCACTCACGTCCCATCAATCAAATCAGAATCACGCAGAGCACTTTTCTGAAAAATCAAAATCAAAATCACAGAAAGGATAATAAAAAAAACTTGAAATCCAATGACGAGGCGACGCGCCAGCAAGGCAGCAAAACTATCTCGCGGCCCAGCAGCCGTTCCCGCGAACTCTCGCGCCCGTGAGAACCTTCCAAAGAAAATATCCTTCTTGGCTGCTGCTCCATCCCTCCCTTCTCGTACTTTCTAGAACTTTCCATCACCTCCCTATAAATAGCAGAACACCCCCCCATGTCTCCCGCCAAAACACCAACCCACCCACCAGCCTACTCAACGCAACGAACTCATCGGCTCATCGCAGCACCGGCCTGCCGCCCTCCGCCGGATGGACGAGCGCCCAGCCGTGACGACGGTCAAGCAGGAGGAGGAGGACGACGACGTGTTAGTGGTCTTGGACGCCGACGGCGATGCTGCTGGCGGGCACTGGACTGGAACAGGCGCGGCACCGGTGCCGGAGCCTTGGCAGGCGCCGCCGGGGTCCGCGGTCCCGCCGTTCCTGGCGAAGACGTTCGAGCTCGTGGAGGACCCGGCGACCGACGGCGTGATCTCGTGGGGCGCCGCGCGGAACAGCTTCGTGGTCTGGGATCCGCACGCCTTCGCGGCGGCGCACCTCCCGCGCCGCTTCAAGCACGGCAACTTCTCCACCTTCCTCCGGCAGCTCAACACCTACGTCCGTAATCACAATCTCAACTCGTAATTAACAAAAAAATTGCAATGTTAGTGTAGTACATATACTAATAACTAATAATGCTGTCCTTCATTTCTTTTGCTAATTGCTGATTGTGAGATTGTCTTTGCAATGCAATGCTGTGCAGGGATTCCGCAAGGTGAGTCCTGACAGGTGGGAGTTCGCGCACGCCGACTTCCTCGCGGGGCAGCGGCACCTCCTCGTGAACATCCGGCGGCGCCGCGGAGGATCCACGGCGTCTCCGTCTTCGGCTGGTTCCGGCGGCGGCGGCGACCGTGATAACAGCGAGCTCGAGAGGCTGCGCCGGGACCGGGAGGCGCTGGCGCGGGAGCTGGCACGGCTGCGGCGCGAGCAGGAGGAGGCCCGCGCGCAGCTGCTGGACATGGAGCGGCGCGTGCGGGGCACGGAGCGGCGGCAGGAGCAGTGCACCGCCTTCCTGGGGCGCGCCATCGCGAACCCGGCCTTCCTGGACAACCTGCTGGCGCGCTACGGCCGCGGCGGCGCGCACGTAGTAGAAGCGGCCGGCAGGAAGCGGCGGCTGCTCGACGCCGCCGCGGTCGCGCCGGACGCGGCGGACGTCCTCGCCTTCGAGGAGCTGGTGCTGGCAGCGGGCGCCGAGGTCGAGCCGGCGGTAGCGGCGGAGGCGCAGATTTCCAACACGGCCAACGCCACGGACATGGTATGGTACGAGCTGCTCGGGGAGGAGCAGGTGGAGATCGACGCCGAGGTGGAGGAGCTCGTCGCGGCCGCGGCTGCCGCTGAGGCGGCGGCGGAGCCGTGGGCGGAGATGGACGAGAGAGAGGTTGAGGAGCTCGTCGCGGCCGCGGCTGCCGCTGAAGCGGCGGCGGAGCCGTGGGCGGAGATGGACGAGAAAGAGGTTGAGGAGCTTGTGCAGCAGATCGACTGCATTGGCTCGCCGAGTCCCTGATCAGTGATCACCACGAGGTGGAGAGCGTGCTGCGTGCAGGTGCAGCAGCAATGGTGAATGATGCTCCCTGCGGCTCTCAGCAACTACCTTTGACTATTAGCCATGCACATTGCTTGACTATTAATATTACCCATGCCACATTGCCTGTGTCACTGGCAATGACATTGGTATTACAATGGTGGCACTGGTACTGTGGTACGGTACTGGAGTGTGCCTCTGGATTGGACCCTCATGGTCATTTGGCGTGTGTTAGTATCGTTAGCCTTGCTATTTGATTGTTGTGATTTGTGATTATTATATTTGAAATTGTTGAGTCTGTAATAGAGGCTCTGCTAATTCGGATTCTACGTCTGTTTTGTAGGATCCGATGATGGTGATGTGCCGCATACAAACTCGTGGTGATGGACGCAGCAGCCTGATCCAGGCGGTTGATGTACTCTAAGAATTGACCTCACAGATGGTGATGTACTGTTAAGAATTTGATGACCTCACAGATGCGTTATGGTCGTCTACGTCTATTTGATACCTACGGATATGAATATGGAATCAAATACAGTCAGATAACAACAGATATGAATGTAGATAGCTACAGAAAACCTCGGATTCGGATTCAGTTACAGAATATACTGCATATCCACATCATGTATCATTTTCACCTACTCCTGGTGAAAACAAGCACGAGTCTTCGGCATTTGGACATCGCTGTCTCCCAGATAATTATCTAGAGAACATGGAGAAACATCGTACCTTATCAAGACAGATTGCTTTTGATAGTGCAAAACTGATTTCAAACGGAAATGGAATTCCTTTCATGCAGACTCGTGGCCCAAGTCGCAGCATGGCAGCACACAAGTGAGCGAAAATTCAGTTCACGGTTGAGATGGGCAGCCAAGGGAACAAACAGATAGTTGTATCAGTCTATCAGCTGAGTGAACAAAAAAGTCAATTTTTCAGAAGTAACC
Organism: Themeda triandra; assembly: GCA_018135685.1. Lineage (NCBI taxonomy): Eukaryota > Viridiplantae > Streptophyta > Magnoliopsida > Poales > Poaceae > Themeda > Themeda triandra. Next base: position 14,760 of record JAENPR010001658.1, on the reverse strand, counting down.
ACACTCCCAATTCACACATTACATTTACACAAGTTCAAAGCAGAACAAACACACTACAGTACTTGTCACTTGTCAGTATCAGTTCATCGCTGAGAAGGTTAATTCCTGGCGTGGTTATCAATCATCATCTTCCTCATCGTCGAATTCCTCCTCCTCTTCATCGCTCAGCTCTTGCATAGGCTCGTCATCCTCGTCGTTAACTAAAAAACCTCCCAGAGTTTCATCTTGCTCATTCTCTTCATCCTCGGCCCCTTCATCTTCATCTTCATCGATGCTTTTGCGACTTCCAACCTTTACATTTTCTTTACTAGCCTTTTCTGGGCCTTTAGACCTTGTTGCATACTTTGGTCTCTTCACACTTGGAACTCTTGCCAGGGACTCCTTTTCATCCTCACTCTCACCAGTCCAGTCATCATCTTCGCCTTCTCCATCTTTCTTCTTGTTCCGATTCTGACCTTTCGATCTACCTCTCCTCCTGCTGCTAACTTCATCGTCGGAGTCAGAGCTCCTCTTTGTTCCCTCTAGAAACCAATTCCAATCCTTTGGAGCACGAATCCTTCCCTTTGGGTAACTGTCAAATTCATGGCCCATCGACAAGAACCCAAACTCTGCAGACAAAACCATATTTGCCGCTCAATTAAACAAAAATGTATTTCAGGCAAGAAGCCAAACACATTTGGGTACCTATTTCAACATTAATGCCTTTTTCTAGCAACAACCAACAGGGCAAATTATTAATGCTCAAATAAGATATAGTACTAATGAAGAGCAATGGCTAGTAGTGAATAGTCCATTGCCAGAGTTTTACTATTAACCATATGAAATTGTGTTTTGTTCAACGATGCCCATGCAGATCATATGAGTTTAAACGAATGCAAATTTTAGAGGAATGAAATCCTTCACCACTAACACAGGCCTATCGAAAAATATAGTTTTTCCTCAGGTGCCTATCACACAGAGTTTCCTCAGGTTCCCAACAAATAAAGTAAAGAAAATCCTGAACCACACCAAACTGTTAATGTTGGCTGTTGCACCCCACATGAGCCTAAGTTCAGAAATCGACAGTGCAGCCAACAAGTAGTATGCTGAATCTATATCATCAGCTAACAGGAGCAGAGCACAGAAGGAAAAAACTGAAACCCAGTTCATTGGAAAGTCACGCACTCCAATCTGACCTACACTGAGCGCAGTATCAATTCATACTTGAAGTCAAATGATGCTAAAATGCTATGCAATAATAGAAGTCAAATTGGCATCGGAATGTGGAAAATTTCCCGGAAATGCAGGAAAGAAGAACAGAAGCTCACCTCGAACTGGATCTATGTCTGCCAAATCAATGTCGAACCCCTCCACATCAGAGTCCAAGGCTCCACCTTCTTCCTCTTCAGTTACCGCCATAGCCACCTCCTCCGCAGCTCGCTTCTCCCTCTCCCTCTCCCTCTCCTTCCCTCCGCCTCTCCCGCCTCGCCACGGCGTCCAGCACGGCGCGTTCCACATCCGCCTCCGCATCCCCAACCCCGTCCCCGTTCCCCTCCCTCGCCCGCACCGCCCAGAACGCGGGCGCCCTGAGCGACAGCGACAGCGCGTCCCCGGCGCGCAGCTCGCCCTTCTCCCCGCGGCGGAACACCCTGCTGCTGGTCCCGCCTCCGCCTCCGCCGTCCGGGGAGCAGACGACGACGGGGTTCCTGCCCACGACCTCGAACGCGACCCCGCCGCGTGGCGGCGCGAGACGGTGCGGTCCCGGGAGGGGCCGCTGCCGCTGCCCAGGTCCCCGCGGCCCAGGTCGGCTGTTGGGGAGTCGGCGGAGAGGGACACCGCCGCCCTGGGTCCGCCGTCGACCGCGGCTTCTTCGAGCTCCAGGTCCATGGCGCGGCGGAGACTGGAGTGTGGAGAGGACAGAGGAGCAAGGGGTTGTGTTTTTTTTTTTTTTTTTTTTTTTTTTTTTTAGAAACAGCCATCCTCCTTTTATTGATTACCAATTATATTACAAACTCCAAATGGAGGAGAGATGAGCCACACATGCCTACCAAAGTCTAAACTAACTGAACTCTTAGCTAACAGATGCGCATCAAAATTCATTTGTCGCCCTTCATACACAACATCAACTCTGGCAAAGCTTTCCATTCTTCTCTTGATCTCTAAGATGATAGGACCATAGTTCCCAAAACCAGCCCCTTGGATACTTCTTGCTACATTAGCGCAGTCCGTCGCCACTATCACAGTTTGGAAGCCTAGGTCATCCGCGAGAGCGAGGCCCTCACGACATGCCAAGGCTTCAGCCACCTCTGCCTCCGAGAGGCCTTCCAAGACTAGAGCAGAGGCACCCAAGAAAGTGCCGTCTCCATCCCTCGCAACCGCCACCACTGCCGCTCTTCGAGCATTTTTTGCCAGTGCAGCATCCACATTAATCTTCATAGTTCCACTGGGTGGCTGAATCCATAGCGGGCTAGGTGAAGTCGCCGTCTTCTTCTTTGACTCCGGTTTGATCAGCTCCAGCTCCGCGACAAAACGCTCAACAAAACAGTGGGTGGATAGTGGGCTCTGGAATTGGTCTTCATATATCGCCTTGCGTCTCATGTGCCAGATTGCCCACAAACGCACCACTACCCGTATCATCTCCTCTCGTTGTAGATGTTGCATTAGCTCTGCTAGCCATCCCCGCACATCTTCTCCGCCGGCGTTGGACACTAGCTCAGCAATCTCAACTTCTCTAAGCTCCATACACACCTTGCAACATTGCAATCAATTAGTGAGTGTCGCCATGAGTCTGGTTGCCCACACAACGAGCAGCCACCATGCGACGCCGTATTTCTGTTGTGGCGAACATCCCCGGTTGGTATTGAATTCCGAGCAAGCCTCCGTAGAAACACTCTTACTTTGGAAGGCACCCCAATCCTCCAAAGATCATTCCACTCCTTCCTCTCCGACATAGAATCAGATCGGCCTGCTGAATGCTCCTGCCACGCCATCATTGATTCTCGAGTATGTGCCAACATCCGATAAGCCGACCTCACCGTGAACATGCCTGACTTTTCATGATGCCATGCCCAATAATCATCCACTGGTGCAGTGCACAAGGGAATGCTCTCTATGGTCTCTATGTCCAGCGGGTGAAAAATTCCTTCAAGGTCTGCCTGTTCCATCTTCTTGACGTCTGATCAATTAATTGGTTAACCCACACAGGTGGGTTGTTTTTTACGCTGCAAATAGGCCTCATACCGCCTTCCCTGGGTAACCAATTCATGTCCCAAATTCTTGTTGATTCTCCTGAGCCAATACGCCTAATTAATCCTAGCTTCAAAACCTGCTTACCCTCAACGATCGCCCTCCAGACCCGAGATGGGTTCGGGCCAACCACTGCATCCAAGAAGTTCAGCTGTGGAAAATACACTGCTTTGAGTACCCGTGCGCTTAGTGACTCTAACTCCTGCAAAATCCTCCAAGCTTGGCGCGCAAGCATGGCTTGGTTGAACAATTCCATATTTCTGAAACCAAGACCCCCTAGATACTTTGGCCTTGTCATATCATCCCATGCGACCCAGCAGGTGCGGCTCTTGCCTTCCTTGCACCCCCACCAGAAGTCTCGCAGTAAACCATCAATATGCTTACATAATCCCCTCGGGAGCTTGAAGCATGACATAGAGTAGGTTGGAATGGCTTGCGCTACGGCCTTGATTAGAACCTCTTTGCCACCCGCTGAAAGACATTGTTCCATCCATCCTTGAACCTTCTGCCACACCCTATCTTTGAGGTATTTGAAAGCTCCATTTGCCGATGTTCCCACATCTGTCGGCATACCCAAATATTTGTCACTCAACGTTTCATTTTGTACTCCTAGCACCGCCTTTATCTCACTCCGAATATCAGTACTACACCCCTTAGCGAAGTGGATGGATGATTTATCCATATTCACTTGTTGTCCAAAAGCTTGACAATATAAATCCAGCACTCGTACTTCTTCCGCATTCTCCCTATTCGCTCTGAAAAGCAGCAGGCTGTCATCTGCAAAGAGTAGGTGACTCACCATCGGAGCCGAGAGAGCCACCCTAATGCCCATGAGATTAGATGATGTAACTCCGGATTTTAAAAGGCACGAAAGGCCCTCTGCTGCTAATAAGAAAAGATAGGGGGAAATTGGGTCCCCTTGCCGAATGCCTCTAGTCGGGCGGAAACTCTCCAGCTTTTCTCCATTAAAAAGAACTGAGAATGAGACCGAAGTGATCATCCTCATAACCATCTGAATCCACACCTGGTGAAATCCCATCCGCACCATGATCTTTTGCAAATATTCCCACTCCAGCCTGTCATATGCTTTCCTCATGTCGAGTTTTAACGCACAACACCTGCTATCCTTTGCTCTCTTCTTCTTCATAAAATGCAAGCACTCATAGGCTATAATTATATTGTCAGTAATTAGTCGGCCCGGAACAAAGGCCGATTGCTCCTCAGATATTACCTTTGGAAGGATACCCTTCAACCTATTAGCCACCGTCTTCGACGCTATTTTGTAAAGCACATTGCATAGGCTGATCGGTCTGAACTGACCAAGTTCCTCCGGGTTGTCCACTTTTGGAATCAAAACAATGCCAGTGTTGTTGATAACAGAAAGATTATCCTCTCCTCGCAAGACAACAGAAGTTACCTCCTCCCCACAGAGCTCCCAGTGACGCTGAAAAAAATGTGCTGGATATCCATCTGGTCCAGGAGCTTTTGTTGGGAACATTTGGAACAAAGCTGTCTTGATCTCATTACTACTAAAAGTCTTCAATAACTGTTCATTCATTTCCCTTGTCACCTTCACCGGTACCGTTTCTAGGAGCTGATCAGTGTTCGTCACCCCCTCTATTGCATACAAGCCTTTATAAAAGGCTGTAGCGAGGTCGGCCATCTCATTCTCATTTTCCGTGACACTGCCATCTGCCCGCTTTAATTTAGCAATTTTATTTCTCCGTCTCCGTTGGCTTGCTCTCAAATGAAAAAAGTGAGTATTCTTATCTCCTTCAGCAAGCCACGTAATTCTCGACCGTCGCTTCCACATAATTTCCTCCCTGTGATTGAGTTCCACAATTCGGTCAACCAACTTGATCTCCTCATGTGTTGGACCTAGACGTGAAGGATCCGATCTGAGCACTTCGAGCCTGCCCTTCATCTCCTTTAGTTCCCGAGTTACATTCCCAAACGTCGTCGAACCCCAAACACTCAGCGATCCTGAAACATCAGACAACTTCCTGTGCAACTCCGCCAACGTGGAAGCCTTGGGTCTGCAGCACCAGGATTGTTTGAGCGCCTCAGCGAAGCTGTCGTGAGTCTCCCACATCACTTCATATCTGAAAGATTTATTTTTCCTTCTAACATACTGGCCCGACTGTGTTTGATCCCAACGAAGCACGATGGGACCATGATCTGAAGCCGCTGCCGTGTGATGCGATAGAGTCGCCAGTGGAAAACGAGCCATCCATCCGGCACATGCCATGGCCCGGTCCAGACGGACCCGACAAGGTGCCACCTGCCACCTTCTTCTCATAAGTCCAGCTGCGCCCCACATACCCCAGATCAGATAGGCCACAGACATCTGCCATCTCTCGGAATCCTGCAATTTGTGCACTGCTCCTTTCCTGCACACCTATGTGCTCCGAACTTAGGAGAACTTCATTGAAATCTCCTATACATAACCATGGTAACGGAGAAGATGCCTTGATAAATTTCAACATATCCCACGTCTTATGGCGCTCAGCCACCTGGGCCTCGCCATACACACAGGTCATCCTCCACGGTTCTCCCCCACCCTCCGAAATAATTGCATCTATGTGATACTGAGAGTACGGTAAAAGATCCACTCTAGTATTATTATTCCAGAAAATGCCAAGGCCACCACTGCGGCCCGAGCTGCTTACCGCGAAAGCATTATCATAACCCAAAGTACTTTTCAAACCTTCCACCCGTGCTCGGTGCACTTGAGTCTCAAGAACACAGAGCACAGTAGGGGCAACATTCTTCGCCATATCGCGAAGCTCCTTCACTGTCGCGGCACTGCCCAAACCATGACAGTTCCAGCTTAGGCAACTCATTGGTCCTGGCGGCACTCCTCCTCGGAGCCCGCCACAAATTTGCTCATGCTGTTCTCATCCTCATGCACCTTCAACTTGTTTGCCCTGATTTTGTCTCCACGAACAACCATCTGGAATAAGCAAGGGGTTGTGTGGGCTCACGGAACGAACGAGAGAGGAGGAAAAGGCCTTGGGGTTTTTGCTAAATGGGCTGGGCCTATGAGTCCGGTGGGGTTTTACGATCGAGTCAGCCCAGGGACACTGGTGATTCTGCCAGGTCGACTCGGCTTTGCAGTCGTTTTTTTTTTGCGACCTTGCCGTCGCACAATTTTTTTTTGCGACCTTGCCGTCGCACAATTTTCAGTGGGCTTTGCCGTCGCTGCAATTTGTGACTCATCTTCGATAAGACCTCTCGTGTATCTCAAGATGTTTCTCGCTCACAGTATGATATGTAAAACTGTCTTTCCCCTTTGTATTTATCAATTACTTTAGACATAGTGCTAACTGATACTATTGGATATGATTATATGAACATATTGCAGTAGAATGTATGTATGCAAATAAAGGATAGTAGGTGAGAAGAGTGGCCAATATCATGGAATGTGACGAAGGAAAAGAAACCGGGGCACCCTGAAATTCCTGGTCCTTGGTGAGAATTGCATATCGTGCATTCTGGAGCCATGGAGGCCATCTTCGCTTTTTTTTTCTCGAATACGCAAAAGACTTGCCCATCTTTTTCATTAAGAAGAAGATGATGTAATGCAATACAATGAAACCGGTGTGTAACAAGATTTGGACGGTTTGAAACTAGCCGAGCCACCTCCGGTAAGAACAACAAAGCAAGAAACAGAGGGTCACTCCGTCGATCCGATCAATACGGGCTCAATGGCCGAATAGGGCGTGAAAACCGGTCTCAAGCCAGAGCGAACACGGGGACACAGCCGTCGACGAGGAAGTGACAGGGCAAGGTGCGGGTGGCGGCGCCGGAGTTCGTAGTGGTCATCAACGAAGCCTTCAGGAAGGAGGTGACGTCCGCGGACGCCCGCTGCGTTGAGAAGAGCCCATCGAAACTTTCGTTCCCGAACCCCTGCAACCGCCGCCGACGGACGAATGACGACGCCTTCAGGAAGGGGATGACGCGGCCGCCACCGTCCTCGGTCCAAGGCACGAAGCCTGGACAAGGGGTTTTCACCCAAATGTCGTCGCCCACACCAACACGCTGCACAAGTCACCGCCACCCTCTGTAGCGCTCCCAGAGAGGAGCCGCATCGGGCGCTGTGTCGTCCTACGGCCCAACACCGCCGCTGGAGAGGACGAGCGCCACCGTGCACCCTGACCCCGTCAGGGCGCCGCGTGTGGAGGTGCCCTTGGCACCGCCACCGCAGCACAGGAGGGCCTAGGGGAGGCGGCTGGCCGGCACCGCCCGTCGTCGCCGCCTCAACCGTAGGCCCGGCCCGTCACCGGCCGCACCGAGCCCGGGCCTGCGCACGGAGGCGCCCCCTGACGCCGTCGCACGGTGCCGGAGGGCGGATGGGGAGTGGGGAGAGAGAAAGAGCGGTGGTGGGGCAGGGGCGCCAGCATATGCTCGTCGCCGGCCGCTGTCTTGCCTCCCCGGCAAGATAGGCCTGTGCTAGCCGTGGGGATTGGAGTGGTGAGCGAGGGCAGGCCTCCCTCGGCCTTCATCCCCACCGCCGCCGAACGGGGAGGGTGCAGACGCGCGCGAGGACTGTCCCGCCGCCAAGAACTGCCCCGATGCGCCAGAGTTCAGGTTGGGTGCATCCCCACCGTAACAACCCCGGCCGAGCCGCCTCGAGGCTAGGGGTGCAGTGGGCGCTGGGCGCATCGGAGGCAGGTGGCGCCGAAACAGGCCAGGAACACACCACCCTCCTCCCCACCGAGGACGGAGGCTGCGGGGGAAGGGAGGAAGGGCATAGGCCACAGGGCCAACTCTGGCCGAGGCGCCTCGCGCCTCCAGGCCAGGGCGTCGGCCCGGCCACCTCAACCCGCCGAAGGATGGGCGTCGGGGTCGAGGGGAGGTGGCCGAGGCGCAACAAGCGACGAGTGGGGGGCCGGCGCGGTAGCTAGCGCGCGCTCCATGGCGCGCGGGGGAGTCACTGGGTGGCCGGTCGGCCGGCCACCGGCGGTCAGGAGCCCCAGGCTCAACCCCGCCGCCCGGACAGCGGTGCGAGGCCCACCTCAACCCAAGCCGAGGTCACCCCAACCTCGAGCTAGGGGAGGTGGTCGGCCAGACGGGCGCCACCGGCCGGCCGCGTAGCTGGCCCGCCGCCGGCCGTCGGCCGGAACCCTAGGGCCGCCGCCCGAGAGCCGCCGCCGGCCGAAACCCTAGGGCCGCCACCCCGGGGGCCAGGGCCGGCCGCACGGTGGTGCCAGGGCCGGCCGCACAGGGCCGGCCGCGCCCCGCACGGGGCCAGCCGGCCGCGCACCCGCGAGGGCCGCCGCCCGGCCGGGCCGCTGGGCCGCAACCGTCGGCCTAGGGGCCGGGAGGGGGCCAAGGCCGGCCCGCGCCGCGGCCGGCCGCCGAACCCTAGGGCCGCCGGCCACTGGGCCGCCACTGCGGAGCCACCCTGCATCGCATCCGGCGCCGCCGCGGGGAGGGCCGTCCAGGGCCCGCCATGTCGGGGCGAGGGAGCTGCCACCGTCGGCGAAGCCCTACAGGCGGCACGGCGACCAGGAACCCAAGCCCCATGCCGCCGCGCACAAGCACGAGCCCGCGCCCGCCCATGCCACCACGCGGCGGATCCGTGGCGGAGGGTGCCGGATCCGTGGCGGGAGGTGCCGGATCCGGGCCCCGGGCACCGGCTTTGGAGCAGCGAGCTCGCCGCCGGCCACCTGCCACGGAGGTCCGAGGTCGAGTGGAGAGGTGGAGAGGAGGGGAGGAGAGGGAAGGAGAGAAGGGGAGGTGCTGAGGGAGAGCCGGGCCGCTGCCGCTGCACAGGCGCTGGAGCAGCGGCGGCGGCCGGGACGAGCTCGACTGGCGAGGTTGTTTGGGCGGCGAAGGAGGCGCCCCCGAGTCACTCCATACGGAGAGCGACGCAGGGGGGGGATTAGCTACTCTAATGTCTCTTCGTTACGGTGTTGTTCGGCCATCTTCGCTTTTACTCAAGTTTCAACCTTGAACCCATACCGCAAACTGCGAGATGATCAAACGATGATGATATAGCCCTCCCTGTCGATGCTTTGGATGACAGGCGGGCTCTACAGATGTCAAATCCGCATTTAGGTGCCCGGTAACGGGACGAGATGCATGATGGACGTGCACGTGATGAGCAGGAATGGGACTGGTGCCCGTTCGTGCACCTCAACCCATTTTTGCGTGCTATTCAATTCATTCATGAAGTGTATTATAGCTTGTTTCGTGTACACATACCCCCTATGCCCACCCCTGAGTACCGCACCGGAGTGAACTTCGTTTTTGGATGCCTTAGACCGTCCGCACCGGGGAACGCAAACGCGAACGCAAAAACGTTTGCGTTTCCGCAACGGCTGCAGCGGGGGACGGCATATCTTCCGCAAGCGTTGCGGAAGGCCGCTCGTCCGGTGTTTTCCGGTGATGTACGGACGGGACGCCAAAGACGACGCGGGGCCCGCTGAGGAGAGAGAAGGGAACGGCCGGCTGCCGTGAGGAGGCCCGCTGCCGGGATGCGCCGCCGTGCTCCCCCTCGCCGAGCTCGCCGACCTTGCCCGCCATGGCCGTTGGGGAGGGGAGGAGAAGGGGCCTCGCCGGGCCGCCGCGGGCGCCCTACACCGCGCCATGGAGGAGGAGGGAGGCCGCCGGCGCGCCGTCCGCCCGCCATGGATGGAGCTCGGCCGCACGCCATGGATCGAGCTCGCCCGCGACGGAGTAGGGACCGGCCGCGCGCCGCCAAGGCCGCGCGGGCGAGCTCCAAAGCGGGCCGAGGAGAGAGAAGGGGAAGCGGAGGGCCGCCGGCGCGCATGCCCGACGCCCCCGCGTCCTTGTGCCCCGCCGGCGTGGGATGGAGGCGCCGGAGGAGGGAGCAGGGAGGAGGCGGAGAAGCCGGTGCCGGAGGAGGGCTCTCGCCGGCCGCGCAGGGAGCCCCGCCGCAGGGTCGCGCGAGGGAGCCCCGCCGCCGGGCCACGGGAGAGAGGAAGAAGGGGGGGCAGAGCGAGAGGAGGGCCGCTCGCCGCCGTCCGCCGCCGAGGCCATGGCCGAGCTCGCGGCCGGCCGCGAGCAGGAGCGCCGCCCGAGCGCCGGAGGAGGAGAAGAAGGCCCCCACCACCTCGAGCCGCCTCCCCTGCTCCGCCTCCAGGTGGGAGGATGCCGCGCGCCTGCCGCCAGCGCCGCAGCGCGCTCGGCCGGGGCCTGGTGCTGGTGGTGCGCGGCGGCGAGGAGGTCGCGGAGCGCCCTGCCGGCGAGCTTCGCTGGGTAGGTGCCGGAGCGGAGAGAGCAGGGAGAAGGGGAAAGGATAGAGGAGAGAGAAAGAGGGGAGTAGTATGGTGAGAGGAGAGAGGATGGGTGGGGACCGAGGTTGAAGAAAAAAATAAAAGAATGATACGCGGGTCCCAATTTTTGAGATAGAGGAAGATATTGAGGATGGATGAGTGCGGGAGAACGTGATATAGAGGAGAGAATCTCGCTGATCAGGACGGAATATTCCTTTAGAGGTTGGATTTTAGAGGTCGATGAGTGCGGGTAGTCTTAGGGCTCCTTTGGATGACAGGGGGTAGATGCATGTGCATTTTAACACCAGGGAGATTTTAGCCCTGCACATGACATCGCCTCCCACTCTGGTAACAGTAATTAACCCTGCAGAGAACAGGACTATAGGAGCGCAACGAAGATCGTGGTCGTGCTTCAGAAACGTCCGCTCGACGAGCGCAAGGAAGAAGAAAGAGAAAACAATGGGAGAAGAGATTCAGGAATGCAGACTAGCTTTTCCGTCTGTTGACGAAGACACCAGATACCAGGGATTTTTCTCGCTCGTGCTTTTTCTGGCTCGCGTGAATCCAAGCAGTCACCCGGAATTGGACGGGGAAGCAAACTCGCGGGCGTTTCTTCATCCATGGACCGGCGGGGATACCAGTGGTATTTTGGGTATCCAAAGGAGCCCTTAGACCATTCGCAGCGGGGACGGAAAACCCAAACTGCATAAGCCACGTCGGATGAATGGCGTTTCAAATCGCCGCACCGGAGCCCGGACATGTTCCGGTATTCTCTTCCAAACGGGATATATGGCGCCTGCGTGAGCCTGTGGCGTACGCTTTTGGCCGGCCACGTGTGCATGCGTGAGAGAGGAGAGGAGAGAGACAGCCCATGCAGTGGTGGACCCCATACTTGCAACCAATAAAAAAATGTTATATCCCATAAACGAAAACTCCAAATTAAATTCCGACGCACCATTAAATTCGTTACAATAAATACTTCAAAACTAGATCTCATGAATATATTTAGATAAAGTGATAAGTGGGTCCTATTTTGGTAGGTGAAATGGAGTATGAGATATGGAGGTTCATGAGTGCGGGAGAAACGTGTATGGAGTAAAGAATCTTGATGACGTGGACGTATGGAGTAAGAAAATGGAGGTTCATGGCTGCGGATAGTCTTAAGAGGCACCGAAAACACTGGGCTAATAATGTACCTTTTTACATATAACATAAATCCATCTATCCATAATTAAGAGTTGTTATATGGCACTCGTGTTATTAAACTTCCTTAAGCTTAACTATACTTGTAGAAAATATTAGCAATATTTATCATCACTAAATAAATTTATTATAAAAATATATTTAAATATCTATTTAATGGTACTAATTATGTACCCTAAATATTAATATTTTGTTATATATATTTGTTCAAAGTTAAACAAATATGACCGAAAATGACTCTTTTTATATGAAGGAGGGAGTACTAAGACCGTCTGCACTGCTGCACGGTATAGGTTCCGGCACACCTCCAGCTCAGCACAGGTCAGCAAAAATAGCGGATATGCGCCTGCAGCGGGAGACTCTAAAAGCAACGCTGTCAACCGGAGCACGCCAAATTTAACGCGCCTGCTGGCCTGTGGCGCGCGTGCGCTACCCACCTGCAGCAGGCCCCACACGCGCAGCAGAGCATGCCTGGGAGAGTGGGAGGAGAGAGGTAAAAGCAGGCCCCATGATTTCAAACAACTAAAAAATGTTATAACGCACGAACCACAAAACCAAATTAAATTCCGATTGCACCATTAAATTCGTTGCAATAAATCCTTCAAAACTAGATCTCATATGGATATATTTGGATAAAGTGACAAATGAGCTATAGTGAGGAAAGAGAAAATGGTAGTTGGGATGGTTGAATAAAATATATAGTAGTTAGTATAGAGTAGAGATATAGAGATTGGATGAGTGCGGGAGAAAGTAGTATATAGTAGAGAATCTTGATGACTAGGATAGATAGAGTAGAAATTTAAAGATCCATGAGTGCGGGTAGTCTTACTCCCTTGAAAGAAAGAGTTACTATGGGATATGTGTGGTCAAAGTTTTTCAATTTGAACCATACATTTGTAGAAAATATTAGCAACATTTACATCTTTAAACAAATTTATTGTAGAACTATACTTAATGATTCATTGTGAAACTAATTATACACCACAAATAGCGATATTTTCTTATATATACTTAGTCAAAGCTAAAAGTATTTGACTTTTCGATGAGTGACTTAGGATAGTAGGTAACAAAATGAATTTTGGCTGCAGCCGCCCACTAAAACCATTTTTTAGTTCCATTCGCTGCAACTTTCAGCCGCTAACAGATGCAGTGTTTTCAGGCCAGGGCAAAGTATTGTGCAGTGGGTGAACAACTGCGCCACCTGAGCAGGCCCGTAGTGAGTAATGGAAAAAGACATTAACCGAATGACGTATTGAGGTAGCACTGGTGATGACTTCTAATCTCCAGACTGTCATTGCCACCCACAGCCATAAAAGGGCTTTGGGGTACACGTATGTTCATAAAGCGCGAGCACAGATGCTGTTGTAGGCTCAAGCGCTTGTAATGTGTAATTTAAAAAAAAAATAATCCGCATGCTTTCTATGACAGACACAGGAGCCCGCGCTCGATTTCCAAATCTCCGTTTTCACCTTTTAAAAAAAAAGGTTTATAAGATTTTTATAAGCATTGTGACATTCAGGAAGTTATGATATTATCCTTTGTTTGTTTAAGTCATACTGTTGTACATCTATTGATTTTTTTGAACATTTTATGGATCCAATAAATAATTCATTATCCTATTTTCATATTTAAAAAATGTTGATGATATATGAATTAACATATTGGGAATTCAATTAATATTTCTATCACATTTGAAACAGTTTTCATAAACACATGCGTGCGTGCTGTACATGTATATTTGCTAGCACGTACAGAGAACGAGGGAGGGAATATTTCCAGTTGTATACTTTATGAATAAAACACCGCTCTCCTTAACGAAACTACTTCAACATCTTTTTTTTTTAAACAACAAACCGCAGTGGTCATCACTATCATTAGTCATTACAAAAATCTAACGCAAGATCCACCACGAGCCACATCAAAACTCTTCTTTATGTTGCCAAATTGTACATAATAATTGAAAGTTGGAGCCCCACCGTATAGTACCCCTACAGTGTGCAGACTGTAGACTGGAGGATGTATGCAATGCAAGAAGTCTCCTTTTTGAACAATGTGCGCTGTTATTAGTCGTCGTAGCTGTGAGTCACACTATCCCTAACAATGTGCACTGTTATTAGTCGTCGTAGCGCTGTGACACACTATCACTAGCTAGCCATCCATTTTTCAACCTCCAAAACTGTCGCGCGTCGCTCTCTACTCGATCCGAAGAGCGAACACGACGACGAGCACTAGTCAGACGTCATTTTTGTTTATTTGCCAGCAAGCTAGAGGCCTTGTTTAGTTCGGCCAAATTGGCGCCGGCCGAATCACTGTAGCACACTGCAGTGCAGCATTTTATTTTTATTTAGTAATAATTGTTCAAATATTGACTAATTGCGCTTAAAAGATTCCTCTCGCAGCATAAACCAAACGTGCAATTAGTTTTTAATTTTATTTATATTTAATACTCCATACATGTGTCGTGATTCATACGCGATTTTAAATCTTTTTTTTCACAGTGAAATTTGGTAGAAAATTTGAGAACTAAAGGCTGCTGCTGCCGGCGCAGTTGCACGGCAGTGGGTCACTCACATCCCATCAATCAAATCAAAATCACGCAGATCACTTTTTTGAAAAGTCATGGAAAAAAGATAATAAAAAAAGAAAAAGTCTACTTCATCCCCTGATTTTTCCTCATGTGTCTACTTTACCCCCTGAACTATGAAACCGGGTAACAAACCCCCTAAACTTTCACAAACCGTTTAATTCACCCCTATGGTGGTTTTGTCTCCCGGTATTGCGTACGTGGCCACCGAAGATGGAACTTAGGGACCCGCTGGTCAGGGGGTTCCATCCTCCGCCATGCAGCTAATAATATACGAGGAAGGCCAACTAACTGAGGTTTCATGTGGTGCCGGGCGAATTGAAGATCAGGACCATGGTAATCAACGACTGGACGGACAGCAAGGGCATGTACGACTTATTCTGGACGCACGCGCTCATCTCCGATGCGACAGCCGACGGCATCGGTAGGTAACTTCAGCGCCACCGCCGCCGTGGGCTCCTGACAAGTGCAACGAGGCGGAGCAGGGGAGAGCTTGGTGCGTCG